>JAQFVV010006324.1:1756159-1988017 GCA_028023455.1 Epiperipatus broadwayi
ATTTTGCATAGAAATGTTACTATTTGTTATACATTTTTTCAGTTAAAAAGTATATTTTTAGTATTCTTTCATAATCTCTATATCTTAATAAATTGATTGTTTTGTAAATCAGTTACATTTTTATCTGTATTATATTTATCATTTCTATATTTAAAATTTTTAATAACTGCCATCTTTTGTACTCATGCTTGTTGTGAATCTATATGAATAATTTTTATTGTTTTTTAAATAAAATATGAATTTTTATATCTAAAGATTTAATTTGATCTTCAAATTCTACTTTTGTAGATTTAGTATTTATATATTGTAATGGTACTAAGAAACAGGGGTGAACCTGGGGTGATGGCACACTTCATTCTCAACTACAGGTTAATAACTAATCAAATAAAATATACAAATAATATAATGATTATGAACAGAAGAGATCAGCAAAAACAACGATTAACTATTAAGTTCATCAGCATTACAGAGAAGAAGAAGAATCATTCACTGTCATGAATGATCAGAAAATAAAATCAACAGTCAATCTTGTGATTGGATTTGAAAGTGGTTCACTGTAGACTAGGCTAATTATTTAGCCCTTGCTTGCCAAGCTTGGGAATGCACAAACTTAAGTGCTAATCCATAAGAATATAACAATTAAGAAATAATGCTGAGATCCTAAACTTGCTGATCATCCTCAATGGCTATGGACACTTAATATCATTAATGTACTGACCAACTATAAACTTAATTTCAAATTAATAATAAAATAAAATTTAGTGCATAAACCTTAAAGGATATTCCTTTGTGCCAATCAGGATCATCTGGATATCTATAGTACTAAACATAAACCCCAATCCTGATAACTAACTGTTATGCACAAGGCCAGTTCATGGAGCAAGAGCTCTATAACTGTTACTATGTGCAAGAGATAAATAAATAAAACAATATTTTAAACCTATTTTAGGATTAAATAAATTCACTGGAATAACTTAATGAAATATAAATTTATTAATTAAAAACAATAGTAATAAAATGAAATTAAGGTCTGCTTTCTAATTTTGATTAAAATAATGCTAAAAAATGCTATTGCATTGTATTTTACACATATTTTAATAGATTTATATAAAACACTTATATATAAGCACTCAGAGGTGCTGTATAATATTTTTAAATTAGCATGGTTTGAATTGTCATAAACCAATAATAAAATATCTTTTTTATAATACATAATAATTAATTTTAACATATTTGTGTTTGATGATTGATTTTTTAATATATATGGGGTACACATTCAAATGTCTGTATACACTGGCATTTATATCCTGGAATAGTTCATTTGTCAAAAAATAAACATTAAATCCATATTATATTTTTCAAGAAAATTAATTCAATGTTAAATATATATACATAAAACAATTGTACATCTACATGTGTATTGTTATTATTTCTCTTCTAATCAAAGTTATTAATTAATCCATTATTTTTAATGGTAAGAAAAAGTTTTTTTTCTTTAAAAAAAGAAAAATATTATTAGATTCAGTTTAGACAGTTCTTTTTAAAAAAAAAACCTTTGGCTTTTTGTTTCTTCATTTACAATAAGATTTCAGAGTCTACTTTTTTAATAAAATAAAACTGGAAATGTCATTTATAAATAACAATGTGAACAAATCCATTTATTATTTCTTTACTTGTTTTATTTTTAATTGAATAATTTAGTTTAAAATTATTTACTTTCATGAAATAAATATCAGCATGGACAATCTTTATACGACCAGCAGTAATTATACATCTGTGATTCTTTGCATATTGATAAAACTGTGTATATATAAATCATAGCATGATACTTTTTCTACTCTAAAACAGTTGACTATCCTATTGACATTTTTGGGAAAGGTATAAATCAGGTAACTGCTGAAATTCAGTCATCTCCATTAACTCTCTTATTTGAGAGACTTCAGTAAAGTAAGCTATCTAATACACATTGTGGGCTATAAACCACAAAAAGCTGGTCCTTGCTTCCATGTGAACTCAAACTTTATCATCATGAAATTCACAGCAGTTGTCCTACAATCTCTCTAGCCTCCAGTTATAACTTCATAATAATACTGCTGTAATGACAATTTTTTTCCCACCTTTTATGGTATATCATGGAATTTGAAAACAATAATTAAGTAAATTCTTTATCTTGAGAAAAAGTTAATGACTCTTTTCAATTCACCATAATCAAAACTAAATTGTTATCTAAAAGTTTTCTTAATCCTTTAAACAACAACAGGTTGTAGGTTATAATAAAAAAAAATTTAATTTGATTAAAAATAAAGGAATTTTATAATTACTAGTAATCTATTATAATATAAAACAAGCTTATTTTAGATTTCTTTTTTAATTATCAAAATCAGAATAAAACATTAATTAGACCTTTTTAAATGTTTAATTTATAATAATTTTTTAAATTCAAAATTATCATTTAACACTTTACTGTTATTTCAGTGTAATATAATAAATATCTATAAAAAAATTGTTTATTTCTACTTTTCTTCAACTTTATATATATATATGCACACACACTAGTATGTTATTTATATCATGAGACACATAATCATTTCAATATATTATTATTATTAAAATTATAAATACTATTCGTAGCTTTTTTATTATCAAAAATTAAAATATCACCATATTTAGAATAATATATTATTTATTGACTAATTATTATTTTTTTGAATTATAATACTTTCTAATTTATTTATAAATATTGATGACATTAGACCACTAATTAATTACACAAACCATAATCCAACCTTTGTGTATATCCCAAAATTCACTATTATATTTAAAATATAAACTATTATGTATTAATTTTAACTCTATTTCTATAATATTTATTATGTTTATATTATATATTGATTAATTGTTTTATTAATATTTGCATACTTTTAAGTCCTGGAATACTTGGATACATTTTTTCCATATCCATTGTAAAAATATTTTGGTTCCTAATCAATTTTATATTGTTTAATTTGCTTATAATTGTATCTATAGTTTTTATAGAAAATTATTCATAACCTAAAATGCCTATTATTCATTTATTTAAATATTTACAAAATTTCTGTAAAGTAAAATCACTAAAATTGAATAACAATCTTAATAGATTATTATTTTTATAAATTTTAACTTTTGTAAAAAAATATGGGTTTTTATAAGAAGGATACAATAATATTGATTTATATTTATAATTTTATAAGCTTTCATTTTATTAAGCATTTTATATATTTGGTTTTTATTAATAGGAGGATCTGTTAGTAATTTATCTATCCTTTTTTATTTATTTCATATATTATTCTATCTGGATAATCTTGATAACAGATAATAAAAAATCTATTGTTTTTATCTTTTTTACATATAGTAATCTTTTCAATGTTATAAATCTTAATATTTTTAATGTATCTTCTATATTTATAGTCTTTATTATTATTATTTTTTCATATAAAACTTTAATAAATTTAGTTAATAACTGATCAATTAATAATGAATGGAAAGTGATATAAGATAGTATATATAAAGTTGTATAGGGTATGTTTTATTTATTCTGTATATTGTTATGATATATAGTCAATTGTTTGAAATTTTATTGAACCTCTGTATGATAACTTTATTCTGGTTTATTTATGTTTATTTTGTTATTATTATTATACTTCCATCATAGAATACTAGCTAACATTTTATCTGCAACAATTGGTCAACATTAAAATAGATATAACACTTGAAAAAGGCACAACATCTTGTGCCAAAAATAATTTTTACAAATGTATATAGCAAAATTAAATAACAAGCCATAGGAATTCTCTCTTTTAATATGCAATTATAACTTTATTTATCTGCCTTATTCTTTCTCTCATTTTATATCTTAAAATTTATAGTTATGTTATTGAAAAATTTGCAGAGAATGTCAACTCTTTTTTTTTAATCAAGTCCACTATATATCACTTTTTTACATGTTACCATTATGTGCTCTTTTAAATTATGCCTACTTTTCTTCTTAATCATTCTAATCAAATTACAACAAATGGAGATGTATTCTATATCTTTTTCAAAATTGATAATAAAGGCATAGAAATGATTGATAGCTTTTGCTTTCTTAAATCACTCAATATTAAAGGATCCAGAAATCAAGAGATTCATCACATTCTTGCCTTGGATAGAATTGCTTTAAAAAATATTAAAAATATTATTAGATATAGAGATAAATCTTTAGCAATGAGTATCAGAATCGTTTTCTATTGTTTATAATGACTATATGGATGTGAAAGGGGAAATTCTGAAAAGAATAAGAATAGAAAAGGTTTTAATATCATTTTGAATAATATCAGTGTGAACTCTTTTGAGAATTCCATGATCTATATAAAAATGAACAAATATGTATCTAACCAATGGTCTGAACTCTCATTTGAAGCCCAAATAATTATATTGAAATTGTCTTATTTTGGTCATATCTTGAGATAATCCATTTCATTGGAAATGTGTATAATGCTTGATACAATTGATGGGAGAGGGTAGGAAATTTAGAAATGGACTTCATTATTGCAATAATGAATATGCCTTTGAGCAGCCTGATAAATCAAACAGATGATAGTCATTCTGCAAAAATGTTCTCATATAATTATCAGGAGTCAACATCAAGTTGATGACATTTCCTGAATATTGTAAAAGCCAATATTTTTTTTTATTAAAATGAACAAATAAAAGAAAAATCTTATTATATTCATTATATTCATCATTTTACACACTCAGCCCTCAAACTTTTGTTTATACCTTCAATCCCTACAATGTTCATTCCAAAAATGTCTCTTCTAACTTCATAGATACTACCCACAACATCACTCAGTGAGAGAATACTAATTAAGTTAAATTTTATTCTTTCAAAACTCACAACTTCAGATCTAATTTTTGATTCTGTGATCCTCAAAGATTATTCAATAACCTACACTCTCATTTTTATCAGTGGTAATTGTAATCAAATGATTTATTGCTCGAAAATTCCTAAGTTCACTGGAAGTGATAAGGCTTGGTCATGATTCATGGATCATTCTGCCACTGTGTCAAACCACTGTGTCAAACTCATGCCTGCACTGCTTTCAATATATGTATATATATTTTTTCTAAAATATTTAAAAAAATAAAAATATAGAAGAAAATAATGTAATATATATTTTAAATAGTTTAATTAATATTTATTAAAAATAAAATTTTTTAAAAAAATTAAAAATAATAATTTTAAATTTTTTAATAAAGGTGAATTTTCTAAATGATAAGGGGGGGGGGAGAGAAAAAAGGGGGGGATGAAGGGAGAAAAGGGGGTGGTGAGTAGTAACTATCTAATATTATGGATTTTGGAAAAATATACATTTTTTTAATAAATAATGAGAAAAAAATTAATTAAGAGAAAGGAGAAAAAAAAAGGGAAAGGGGGTAAAAAGTCTTGTGAGAGGAGGAAAGAGAAGGAAGGAAAGAAAAGAAAAAAAAAGGGAGAAGAAGGAAGGGGAAAGGGGAAATTATTTAGAATTTAATAAAAATTTTTTTTTCAAAGCCCTTTCGGAAAACACTACCGCCACCTTTCCAAAGGCGTTCCCTTCCCCATACGGGCCAAGCCCCCAACAACAAAAAAAGAAAGGAAAGAGGAAGAAAAAGAAACGGAAAGAACCAACAAAAAAGGCAACCCAAGGGACACCCACGGACCCCCAAAAACACAGAACAAAAGAAGGGAAAAGGAATGGAAAACGATTGAATTTAAGCCATCCAGGCGTTCGGGAGAGGGATAATTATAATTTATTTGGTTTTATGGAATTGGGAATTAATGGGAAGTTTATTTTTTTTTTTTTTTTTTTTTTTTTTTTTTATTTTTTTTTTTTTAAATTTTTTAAGAAAGGAGGTGGGATAATTTATTTGTGTAATATATTAATTTATTTTTATTTTTTATAAATTTATATTTTTATATTATGTTTGTATGAATATTTATTTTATTTTATTTTATTTTTTTTATAGAGAGCAACAAGAGGGGGGGGGGGAAGAGGGGGCGGAAAGAAGCAAAAGAGAGCGGGGGGGTTTTTGGTGGTTAGTAAGGAAAAAGAGAAGAGGTGGAGAAAAAGGAAAAAACGGATAGAGACTTATAAGATTATTTAAGTTTTTACAAGTTTATTATTTACTATTTAAAGTGAGGTTAAGGTAAGCTTAAGGAATATTTATAAACTTTAATTCGCGCACGTTACTACCCGCAGGTAAAATCCGAGAGGGAGGGCCGGGGGGGGTCAATCCAAGGGAAAAATTTAGGAAAGATTTCGGAAGAATACCAGGGGGGAAAAAGAAGATTTTGGGAGGCTTTTCCCTCAGGATAAGGGAAAAATATAATGTTAAATGTAAGAAATATAGTAAAGAGTAGTGATATTTTAGTTGTTTTATTTAATTATTTATTAATAATAATTAGTATGATTAGATTAAGTCGCGAAGCGGAAAACCCTTCAAAGATAAAAAACAAAGTATTCGAACGGCGAATCGAAAATAAATAAAACCAGGTTTACGTAAGCAGGGCGGCGGGGTGCCACGAGAAAAAACCTTGGGGGGCCCCCCCGGCGGAATCCAAAAAAAAAAAATTCGGGTAATAGGGGGGGGGAAGAGTTGTTGTACTGTCACAATATAGTCATTTGTTACAAATTTTTCTCTATAAAAAATGAGACAAATCTAAATTTGTCTCCCCCCACCCACCCACCCAATCAATGGTAAAGTTTGATTCACATTTTAGTCGCATCATTTACATGGCATATATTTAATCTGTTTTTAAACAATTGATTAGCTGAATTGTTTATGAATAAACACTTGAAAAAAACCTTGAGATCACTTGGGGAAGTTCTTATCTTCTGAAAAATTCTTGCAGCTTATTATAAGCATAGTTGCATCACAAACAGAGTAAATTGAAAATAAGCTTTAAGAGTGATGTAAATCAAATAAAGATAAGAGAACAACAAAGATGTTATGAAAAAGCTATGAATTGGAAGATAAAAACAATTGAGAAAGACAGACAATCAAGTGCATTGATTCCATTAATAGGAAAACAGAAAAATGCTTTCAGAAATAACTTTCTTCACTCTATTTTAGATTCATATTATTTTAAGTAATCAATGAACACTAGAGTGTAATGCTACTATAATCATATTTCCAGATTAGTTTCTAGTTTACAGTCTTCATCAGAGGGAACTTTGAATGAAAACAATTGGAACATTGTAGTGCACTTTCACATTTAATTCCCACACTTTTATATTATCAAGTTAAGAATATGAAATTTAATACATTGTACAGGCTAAAACCTGCATTTATATATGTAATATATACGGGGTTCGAACTCAGACTTTCACATGACCCACCACTCTCAGTGCCATCTCATATTGCTGACCCACCTAATCACACACATGATGAAAAAGATAAATAATCACCAATATACGCATTTCATGCTAAACCAGCAATATGAGATGGCACTGAGAGTGGTGGGTCATGTGAAAGTCTGAGTTCGAACCCGAATATGAAATTTGTAATTCAAATATAATTCAAAAACTTTGCATGAAGGAGGCCTGCTTCATAGCGATGGATTGCAACGCCATCAACCGCAAGGACCCATGCTTCACGATCTCAAGAAAATGGAGCAATTAATCTTAAACTTTGCATAATTTGCATATCATTAATTCACTTAGAGCTATGAAGATGAGAGCATGACTCTTGAAAGCGCTCGCAGAATAGTATAATTTTATTTTGTTTTAAGCATAAAATAGCTTTGCGTTCAGGTGCAATAGTGCCTATATTATTTTACAAGAATATGAAGTTCAAAAAGCCCTAAGATTTTGAGCCCAATACAACTCACTTATGTAGTTATGAAAATCTGCTACTAACCAGAAACTGCATGGTTGTGACTTTAGTTTCATGTTATCTATAAGTTTCTTTCACTTTTTTTTTATAATTAGGAATGATTTTTAACCAATAAAACATATTATGATTTCTCTGCTTCCACTTAAAGTCAAGTGATGTACAATATAAAAAGGAAAGCAGAATGTTGTGATATCTGAAACTTATCCGAAAAGATCCATAGGTTAATGAGAAGCATGGCTATATTAACAATTATTTTGCTGTTTGTTATTTTAAGTTTGTTACCAAATTATTAGATGAGAGAGGGGAGAAGGAGTTTGCTGTTATCATAGTCTATTTTTTTTTCCACTTATATTTAATAATATACACTGCATCTTTAATTTCATTTTATTGTTTAAAAAAAATATCTCAAATTTATTTTTTTCAAATTCATTCTGAACTTTTTTGTAACTATTGTATTTCTTTTTAAATAACCTTGAATCCTTTCTTTTTTTTTCAAAATAGAAGTTATTGTTTTTTTTTCTAATTCTCAAGTTTCTACTTTGATTTTATTCTAAAAACTTACTTATAATCACTTGTGTTAATATATTTTAAAATTATTATAGTATGAAGGTTATTTGCCAATGGCAAATAAATAAAATGATAGGCTCTAAAATAGTATACTAACTATAGCTGTCAGACTGCATGTTTGTATATTTCTCATGACATATATGTAGGTCAGTAAAAGGTATTTTTTTGTAGGGTAACATTTATTGAATGGAGGGGGGGGTCTTTGTATCAGAATTGAATGGATATACTGTATACATATTATCAGCAATAGTTTGTTGTATGCAATTACTTTATTCTAGAGAATAAAGAGCAGTAATGAATATCAAATAGTAATTCCAATTAGATCTCAAACTACTTTCTGGCTATAGGTCTTTATTAATGAGGAGCATAGAATTTCATCTATTCAGTCAAGAGTCTTTAATATTTTGACACAATTAAGTTAATGGCCTAAAAAAATCAAAACCAAAAATAACAACCAATGTACATCTGATTCTGTGTCAGCAATTATATATTTTAATGATGTCATTTTTAGGATAACTGGAAACACTGACTTTTTAAAACAAAAATGGTATCTAGCAAAACAATACATCATATGACCCCCCCCCTAATACAAATGGATTTGAAAAGTTGCATTCCAGTTGATATAGATGTATGTTTATATGACATTAGAGTGTGTATAATATTGAAAAGGAGTGTGTCTGCAGAGATAATCTGTTTGTGAGAGACAAAGCTTCTTAAATATATCCGTATTAAATTCAGTTGTTGACCATGTGCCAGACAAATCTTTACATTTATCTTATATTTATAGTAATGTAACTATAATTAAAAAACTATTTGAAGACTGAACAGAAACATATATTGGATAGCTCTGTAACATATATTGGATAGCTCTGTACCAAATTTTATATAATTACTTTTCAGATCGTGCATTCAAAATTTTATATATAAATTGTTAAAACAATATTTGTGATCTGTATAAATCTACTGGATTCACAGAAATGACAAAAAGGATAGTGTGTTTTGGCGTGTCCTTTAAATGTTTTAAAAATTACATTTGTTGATCGAAGTTTGTTTGTTTGTTTTTTATGTTGCAGATTCTAAATAGCCTGCATTATTTTGATTCACACATTATTCTGGGTTTCCCTCAATTTGAGTATGGAAGTTGTGGGTATTAATACTGCTCTATTCTGATAAAAGTGAACCTCATCTTTTTATCATTAAATCGTCTAAAGCCATGCATGATTCACCTTTATTTAAAGGAAAAACATCAGGCGAAATATAAATTATGTATAAAAATACCTTGCAGGAAAAAAAGCACACTATGATCAAGATGGTTGGGATATTTATAGGTGATGCTGCAACTGCAACCTTTTTTTCAGTATTATTACCAACAATCTCACATAATTTTCTTGTACATTAACTCATATGTTTTTAAATTTTTTTAAAATACTATTCTATATTTGTCTACAATAAATCTAAATAGACATTAGATGAAATATTGTTATATTATTTACATTCCTGTATACTGATTTATAACCTTTACTTTAATCAGCAAGGATTTAGGATTCAAAACCAAAACTAATGCACTATGCATCTACTAAAATCTGGAAGCAATCTGCCAAAGCTAGCTCAGTGCTTTTAAGACTTATTTTAGTGTTATCTTTACCATTTCATATTAACTTGAACAGTATAATAAGTTGTGTAAAATTACATAATTTTATAGAAAATGTATAATTATTCAAACAAAGACTTTTTACTTTTTTATAATATACAAACAAATAATCGCAAATTTAAAAAAACTAAGGTTTGAACCAAGGTTATATAGATCTGACACCACATTACTTCCTATGTATTTTAGAAACCTCAATTTTAAACCCAACTTTTTTCAATATTTTAAGCATTAATAATTATACAGTCTTATAGCTTACCATTAAAAATACAATTTTCCATAAAATGAAAATATCATTTTTCCAAGATTTGCATTATACCTTGTGTTAAATGCTCAAAATCAGAATTATCTTAAATCCTTTATCATTCAAAAAAATACTTGTTTAGTTTATTGCTCAGAAATTTATAAGAAGTTTGGACACTGATAGTGACAGAACTAATCTACATTTGTGGATCTTTAGTTCCACAGTTCACCACACTACTATTGCATCAAACTAGATAAAAGCACTGTAGCACTTAGTTGATATTAGAATAACATCAACCATTTTTTGTTTTACTGCATTTACTGAATTGTTAGAGAAAATGATGAAGGGAGCAATCCAGACAAGTTTTTGGCTACTATCTTCACCACTTCCAGAAACCAATCTTAAGAATTTGATCAACACTATCATCTCATAATCATTGATGATATGTGTTTAGGTAAATGACTGTAGGATGCACTGCAACAGAGTGGATTGTTATTTCTATTACATAAGTATAGGCAGAGAATAGACAAGATAACGAGAATGTCTTTTATATTAGCATTATATTTTTGATACATGTGTCAAAAGAACTAAAATAAAAACCAATACAAACTTTCTTTACGGACAGAACTATATAGTAAGATGATAAAAAATACTTAGAAAATCAATGAACTTGAAATTTCAATTACCAAAATTTCTCAAGTGTTTAATGTTTTAAAATCAGTAATCTCACAGGGATTAAACCATAAAACATCACATGATCACCATTCTTTATGCTTACATAAGCTGTTTTCACAGAGGCAAAACTCTTCATACAGTAGCACCACTCAGTGCAAACCAGAATAATCAATGGATGCAGGAAGGTTTGTGCATAAAATCCCTATCGAGTGCCTACTTATCTAATATTTTCAAACTAATTTTTAACTTGTGGCTTTCATCACTGAGGAGCCTTAGATCTGAGAGCACTGCACTTAAATTTATGATATATAGAGATTTTATACACAAATCTTCTTGCATCTATTATTACTCTGGTTACACTGAGTGATACTACTGTATGGAGACTTTTGCCTCTTTGCAATCGCATAGGGTATTAGCATATTCACTATACTGTATATAAAATAAAACTGTAGTAAACTGTGAAAAACTCCATCTCAGAAATAAAATTATCTTTGCAATTATATTACTGCTATTTATGTGAAGCAAATGTACAAAGCATTGAATATAATCTCAATACTTTTTTAAACAGAGCATTCATTTCAAAAGCAAATTTATATAAAAGTTTACAAAATTAAAATACATCTAAGTATAAACATACATATTGTAAAATGCATTCAACTGACTATTATTAGATTTTCTGTTTATTATTAAGTCTGCCTTATGAATGAATCATGCTTTTTTTTTTCCACCTTTATTTTTTTTAAAGTTGAAAATATAAGTGTTTTTTCAAAATCTAAAAATACAGATGTTATTCTCAGAATCCATTTGGATTTATTATATATATATATATATGTTGATTTATATTGACATTAACTCTTGATTTATTATAATAAATGTAGAAGTAATTTAGTTCCTGGAAATCTTATTAAGATTAGATTCAGTGTTCTTCATAGTTTCTCTGTGAAAGTAGCAAGAATATAATAGCAAATAAATAATTATTCACCTTTACCTTAGTTAGTAATTGATCTTTATGTGAATATTTATGATAAACCACTAAACATCACATGATCACTATCTCATACTAGCACAATAATTGTTATTAAACAATTCAAAATACAGCAAAACTCTCCATATAGTAGTGCCATCTTGTGCTAACAAGAGCAATCAATGGATGCCAGAAGGCTTGTGCAGTGCTCTCAGATCCAAGGCTCCTCACTGATGAAGGCCACAAGCCAGAAACTAGTCTGGGGATATTGGATGAGTAGGCACTAGATAGGGATTTTATGCACAAGCCTTCTGGCATCCATTGATTGCTCTTGTTAGCACAAGATGGCACTACTATATGGAGAGTTTTGCTGTATTTTGAATTGTTTAATAATATTTATGATAGTGATCATCATTAATTTGTTCCCATTATTTTGATTTACAATTGATTATTTACTATTACAATTTTTTTAAAAAATTCAGAACTTTTTTAAAAATAATAATCACCTATAACATCAATGACATCATAGAATAGTGACTTGATTAAAACTATGTCATACAAAAATAAAATAATGTCATTCGTGTTTAAAATCTACAGTATGATGTAAAGTTTATTTATTGTTTAGTATACATTATTATGTTTTGATTGTAGAATTAAAATACAATTAATGTAGTTTATCTCATTTTCATCCACTATTTTTACAAGAAAAGTTTCATTATAAATGACTACAAAGGCAAAAAAATTGCTAGCTTCATACAGTGCACTTGATCACATATAGTCACAAAATGTATTTATAATAAATTTTAAAATGTATATATTAGCTAAAATATATGCATTCAATCAATTTTATAGTTTAAGATTTTTATGAAAATTATTTTGCTTGCAGTAAAAGCACAATTACCAGAATTATGAAATATAGTTGTGATAATTGTAACTTATTTTGAAAAAAATTTTTTGTGTATTATTCAGCTAATCACCATTATCAACCATTATCAATCCACGCAGGATGAAGATCTCTCCAAGTTCAAACCATCTTTTCTGATCTTTAACTTCTCTTCTCCACATTACCCCTGCAAACTTTCTTATTTCATCCATCCATTTTACATGTGGTCTCTTTCTGGGTCTTTCACAATCTCTTGGAATCCAGTTTAAGATTTCACTCATCTCTTCTAGTGATATGTCCAGCCTAACTCCACTTCAATATTTTAATTTTTTCAACATTATACAATCCAAGTTCACTAAATATTTGTTTAGATATCATTTATTTGTTCAATTCTAAATCAGTAACCTCATAATTTATTTCTGATGTATTCAAAATAATAGTGCTTTTACTGCAAACATTAAAAAATACAATCTCAGCAAAAAAAAATGTATCATTTACATCACTAAAACTATAACACTTGACTGTATATTATATTTCTTTATCTTAATTTTATTTAATTTCGCCTGCATTAATGTAAGATAAAAATAAATTTATAATTTAAAAAAGAGACAAGTAACGGTGCTGCAAAAATATTCAAAGTTATATTGGTTAAATATTAAAAAAATTTAATAATAGAAAATAAATTGCACCAAAAAATAAATTTTATAATGTACATTGTGTTAAATTAATTTTTTTTTTTTTTTTTTAAAAAAATTAAATTGTAATCTATATTTAACTTAATCCTCCCCCCCCCCACCTGCATGCTTTATTTTAATTTAACAAATCATGATTCAGGAAATAGTATCTGCTATATAAGAAGCAAAATGGTATACAGTCTCAATAATAATAATTATATTTTTTTAAAAATAAATTATGGCTATTGAAATGTTTTTATATAGTATATTGACCCACAGAGTAGTATTTTTTTCAATAATAATGTTCTTATTAAAGGGTTTATTAATTAATTAATACTTTTTTCAATTTTTTTTTTAAATTGGATTTTTATGTATTTCAAATTTAATGCAACATTAATAAATATTCATTTTAATATCCTACTTTTAATGCAAGATTTTGATTTGCAAGACATTTTTAAAGAACCAATTAAACTTGCTCTCTGGTATAAAAGAGTAAATAGTGAAATATATTGGATGATTAGAAAATGAACACTATGGTATTATGAAGAATTACAGTTATAAAACAGAAATCTTTGCAGAGATAAATACATATATGTGAATACTTTAATCTACTTAAAATGATTAGTTGTGACTTTCACAAGTATAATCTTTATGACAAAGGAGGGATTTGTCATTGTTTTCTGATGTAGATGATAATTGGTGCAGTGGTGATGATCTCAGAAATATGAAAAACTGAATAGCAAATGAATATGAAATATTCTGTCTCAAATTTATCATTTTCTGACAAATGAAAAGGTTTATGTATTGCAATTGCTCAAAAAATACTATCAGGCTAACATTTCTCATCTGTTAAGTATGAATGTAGAAATATCATAATTTGGGCAGTCAAAACATTTTTTTTCTTGATCTAGTCATTAATTTATATAGTTATCTCACAGTTGATGATTTGCACTATGAAGTAAAAAGTGGTCCAGACAACATTATCATTCTAGTTTATACAGCCTCTGCAGTTAAATATTGAAGAACATGAAAATGGTGTTACTTATCTTTTTTGGACATCCAATAAACTAGTTCAAATGTCTCCGAACCTTCTTGGGTCATTATTAAGGAACAAGTTGTAAATTACTATTGTTCAACTATATTTGGGAAAATTCTATGATGAATGATTTTATAGTTTTTAGATATTTTTTAAATGTTTTATAATTTAATGCATGCAAAATACAAATAGTTATTGGATACAAGTAGTGGTTTTGCAAATTAATTTAGTAATTTCAAACATTGTTGTTGTTTTTTTTCATAGTAAAGGTAGTAATTTTATAAACAGTCATTAAAATCTATGTATATTTTTGTAGTGATAATATTTTTCATCATACATTCATAATTAGCTTATAGACAGCACTTAAGTGCTTAAACTGTATTAAATAATAATTTATTTATAATAAAAAACACTAGCAATCTTCATACAGTAGTGCCACCCAGTGCAAGCTATAGTAATCATTGAGTGCCAGAAGATTGTTAGTATATCATAATCCCTAGACTAGTTTCTAACTTGTGGACTTCATCAGTGAGGTGTCTTGAATCTGACAGCACTGCATCTAGATCATTAGATCTAATGCAACCATCCAATAGCCACTTTGTCTTTTTAGTTAACTATAAAGCTATGAGCTCATAATGAAAACAATAATGTTTTCAATCCAATTTGTTTGCACTAGGTGGCATTACTGTATGAAGAAAGTTGCTACTTTTTAAACAGATTGTGTAAGCATAAGAAATGGTAATCATATGATGTTTTAGTGATTTGGCTTAATGTTTAAATCATACATTTCATCAACTGAAATTTTATTTGCTATTAATGTAAGATATCTGGCTGTAAGAGGATATTAAGTTATTATTTTAATGATCTTTTTCTTTTTAGACTGAAGCAATAACTTTATTATGAGTTAGCTCTCAAAAAACTGATTATAGCTTTGAAAGAATGGATTGGAATGGTTGAAAGTTTTAGCAATCTTCAAACATTTTCAGTATATCTTACATCAAGGACAAATGGCAATTATGATCTTAGTGTACTTTGTTATTTGCCACTATTTGTTCAAGAATTCTTTTAAAAAAACTTGCTTACTTTGTAGTATTAGTGCTGCATTAGTGTATATCGCTGTCATCAAATATAGTGTTCTTGTAAATCTTTCTCAACTACGTGTTATCCATATTCACTTAAGGAAAAAATGCAAAGTAACTTGCTTTCATAATAGCTTATATTTATAAGCATAAAATTGCACGGATTTGCATATTTCTTCACACATTTGAGCATATTCACTTATCTTAAAATATATAACAATGTTGACATTTTTATAGTCAATTAGTCAGCATATACATAAAACAGACTTTAAACAACCCATTGTTATTAAGCGTTGGTAGCCGGAAGGTCAATGCAACTGCCTTACAAGCAAGCAGTTCCTTGCAGACAGTTGTCATGGGTTCGCTTCCTGGCTGATGCTTTGACATATGGAAAAAAATTAACCCATTGTTGGGCAAATACCTCTCCAATGAGCTTATTAATCACTGAATAGAGAAGGTTTGAATCTTTTCCCATATTTCTTTGAACCTTTAGCTAAAAATAACTAGATATCCATTTACAATTCATTGTTAGATGCATTAACTGTAATGGCTATAAACCAACTAGCTAAAAGAAAAATCTCGTCTTTAAAAAAATTTCAAATTTATTCTAACCAAATTCAAATTCAGGTGGTAGTCATTGCAGGAAGATGTGCTATTGTATTATGAGGATCTTTTTTTTTAAATCTTATTATACAATGTCCATAAATTTAGCAATTATTCTTTTGAGGCTACATAATATTGGCAGCGTTTTATGTAATTATTTTAGTCATCAGAAGTCTTAAAATATAGCAAGCATTGTTTTGTTAAAACAGGACAAGATGATAATCATTTTAGAGAATGTTTTATATTCGTTTTTATGTCTACTTTCATTAGAAGATATGTTTAGATATAAATTTTGCTCTACGTTTATACTGTCAATTTTTTTTCTGGTAGTGATTATTAGTTCTATTTTTTTATTTATTTAAGAAATCACTCAAACATAGTTAAAAAAGTATTTCTGTCAAATTTGATTCATTGTTTTCAGTTGATTTTCTTTAATTATGAAGTTCTGCACTTACAAGTATTTATAAAAAAAGAAAAAAGTATTGGTTAACCTTAATATCAATTTTATAAAAGCAATAGTATTGAAAAAATGAATTGAAATTCTATAGTATCTTTTGAATTCAAAATATATGCATCTATGCATACATTCACACACACACACATATATAGTTTATTTTGTAAGTATGACATATGCATTATTATAAACAGAAAAACTAGAACATACAATTATATACTAACTGAAGGTACTAAATGGATTATGTCCTGTACATGAGGGGTCAGATTGACTTTAGGTAAACATGGATGTGATTAGAATCTCAGCCTCAGGGTGATTTTTGAGCATTCCATCATCAGATTTTCAATTGGATGGACGGTTGGAATGTGGAGTTGATTTAAGCCTGTCCATTAAAGTATGAAGATTGGCTATCTTAATATATATCTGAGCACTTATAGCATATATGTGTAGAGATGGTAATCTGGACCATTTGATGATTGCTGGACTAGCATGAAATATGTATATTGGTGATTATTTATCTTTTCGACGTGTTCAAGTGTATCAGTGTTGTGAGATAGAGTGGGGAGTGGTAGGTCATGTGAAAGTCTGTGCTTATATATCCTATATATTGTGTCAGTCAAGATTGTGTATTCATTCAACAAGACCAATAATCCAAGCAAAAGTACCTTGAATCCAACCATGCACAAGATACAGATGTCAGGGCAAGGGTGAATCCTAACCTATTTGCCTCAGCTATTGCCTCTCTGACTAATGGATAACATTTGTGATGACCCTAGCAGTCCTTAGTTTTATTCCATCCCAGCTGGAGGTCATGGTTCACAAAGAGACTCAAAATAATAAAGGGTTTATATGAGAACTTAATGATTTAGAGAATTCTGACGATTGCAGAATGGTATAGATGTGATTTGATATCGATTACTGATGGTTTGAACCGTAATAATTATAATTCTTTATGGCAACATTACAAAGAATTGAATTTAAATCAAAGAAATATAAATAACTAGGATAATTAATATTAGAGATTCGTAATGATGACAAACTAAGCTAATTTAAAATAATAATATTACAGGAATTTATTAAGGAATTGAGTTATTATTATACAAAATAAGTTGAGTTTTGTTTATACAACTAGGACAAAGTTCACACAACCAAAACTGGACTCCAATGCTATATTTTTTGATAAGCTCAAAGTTTTTCAGAACAAGGACAAGATTTTATCCTCTAGATTCTTATTTATGAATACATGGAGCCTACTAGTATGGCCCACAGTCTCTACATGAATATTGGACCTGATATATCCACATTGTAGTGAATCATAAATGAATTAGTCTATGATGCAACATGCCAGATTCTACTAGAGAGGCATTGATCTCACACTACATGTATTTCAGCTGATACGTTAGCATTATTGGGCCAACCTCAAAAGAGGTGGTCAATACCAACAAAATGGAATGCTATTTACTCTTACATCAACCTGATAGTGCAGAGAATGGCTCTGCCATACATCTACCAGACCTAGGACTTCCACATTGAAAAAGCCAAAGCCAGCAATGGATGAGCCAACATTAACAAAGTGTATTTATTATTCATCTGTACAATTTTATTATGTCAATAAATATATTTTTAATATATATATTTCTTGAATTCCTTTTGATGTGGCTAAATGCAAGGCATTTGATAACAAAGTAAAAATTTGTTAATTGATCTGCCAAGAACCAATCAACAATAAAATATCATTAGCCCTCTTTAAGAGATTACAAATAAATCTATTTTATATATAAATAACAAGATGAGTGATGTGTATTTAAAACACTATGACATTTAAATCAGTTGTCTATAATGAGTGTGGAAAGCAAAATAGTTCTTAAATAAATAATTGATAATTATATAGTCAGATTTAACTAATTAATTGGGTTGGTTGGTGAAAGACATGCCATCATGGCAGAGAGCATTTTCAGGTTTGCTAAATAAAGATATAAAATGATGAAGGCAATATGCTATTATAGATTACAACAAAAGAACAAATGAGGTCTGTTATGAACCTCTGGGTGGCTTTGCTAAAGGAAATTCCTAGTAAATATAGCTAGATGATGAGAAAGGCTGGCCCTCCAGCCAAAACATGTCTCTGAATAATAATAATAGATTTGATGTGCTGAACTTCCCATACACATCTTAATGGCAATGCCTGAAAAAGGGTCCCTTAATAGGAAATATGTCTACCTTGCAGGACAGTTAAAGATTGGACTGGTCATATTTAAATTTCCAAAGGTCCTGAGGGGTAAATAGCAAATCAAGAATAATAATAAACAAATGGTTGTAATTATAAATACATAATGCCTTAGACATATATAGATAGATAGTGTATTACTAATGAAAATAACTTAATTCCTGATTAAAATAATCAGCTCCCTGACATAATAGAAAGTTCCCAGAAACCTTAGGCCATTAATGAATGGATCATAAATTATAATATAAAAGAAAGGCAAGCATTAAAACTAAACTTAAAATAAATTGTTTTCCACACTTTCTAAGTATTTCATGTATTAGTAAGTTATCAAATAATTCATCACCGAAGATTACAAAATAAGTCAGTCTTTTAATTATCTAAACAGACTGGGCATTAATATCAAACTCACTTCTGGTGAAATTTGACAACATATATCATAATAAATTATTCATTATAATTTTACTATTTTATTGACACAAACGAAAATATATACATACGTATGAAATATATATTATTTGTAGTTGATATGAAAATGCTATGATAGCTGGGTGATTCTCTTTTAAGATATTTGGTTTACAGAAATTGTAATAGATTTTACTTAACTGATTTAATAAAATATATTATTCTCTCAGAGATAATTATGAGGGCACTTTTAAGTTGGAGATAATAATAAGATGCCTAACTTTTAAAATAATTTCAATCATTTAAAATAAATTTATAATACGAGGTACAAAACTAAATGAGCTTTCTCTATTAATTAATTTAATGGAAATAAGTCTCCTGTAATGATTTTTAACTGGAGAAAATAAGGAGGAGAGGGTTTAAAGTTAGTTGCTCATTGAGTTTTATACTTGGTAATTTCAGTAAGTCAATATTATAAATAAACCAACAAAAAATTAATTTAAATTTGCCACATCAAAATAATGTGAGATTTTTACAAGAATTTATATTTTTAAATTTAAGAGAAAAAAAATTAAAAGACACATTTTAAAATTAAGTTGTATAAACATTACAGATATATAGAATATAAATTAATATTGATTTAGAAAACAAAGTAAGCTAAAATCAGAGGCTTGTGGCAAATTGGAAGTTACCTCAGAACCAATTGGTAGAAACAGGCAGTTATAAAATCAGATCATTTAGCAGGCTTCCTTGACACAATACAGTCTCTGGGCTAGGTGTTGAGAGCACTTGGGTGGCATTGTGATGAGCTGGTGGAAGCAGAGCTCTGAAAAGCAAATGGCTGATCTTTTTACTCCCTCATTCTTTAGGCACAAAATACTATAAATACTCTCTTCAGTGAACTGTTCTTCCATCCTCTTATCAAAATTTTCTACTATTTATTTGATCTGGCCTTATCTATAGGATTCAATCTACAATCTACATTGACAACTACCAATTGCAATTGCTCTAAGTGGTTTTCTGAGGTTGGTGTCTACTTGGGCAGGAAATCTACAATCCTGCTTTCAACATGCCCCAAGGGTTCATTCTCCTAATTAAAAAAAAACAGCAACAAGCATGATTAAGGTTATCAGTCATTGTATTAACAAAGCCTATTTAATTAAAATTTAGATTAAAAGAAAGTACATTTTATTCACAAAAATTTTAGGAATTTGGTGCATTCTATAAATAATATGATGACTTTCAAACCTAATATTTGACATAAAACTTATGTAGAAATTTACAAAATATTCTTTACAAATATTAGATTGTTTATATAATTGATCTTTTAATGTACATTTATCAAAAGATAAATATAAAATGTTACCAACTGATTAATTGAAGAAAAATGAACTTTAATAAAAGAATTTAAAATATTTGTAACATTTTACAGATATCTAGGATTCATTTACTCAATGCCAATTTAATAAAATAAACACAATATACATTTCTACAAATATAAAATAAATAAACTATTATATAAAGGTTAGTTTTAATCATAAAATACAAATTAATTAGATAAAAGATTATAATATTGATTATAAATATACTACCACCTATTATGAGATGGGTGTCAGTTAATATACAAGACTGGGTTCAAACCCATACTAGTGCCGATGACATTGGCACTAGGTGAAGCAGAAATATGTGCTATATTTTCAGCTTTAATATTAATTATTATATACTGTAAATTGATGAATAAAAGATGCTTATATAATGAATAAATATTTAAATAAGATAAAATCAGCACGCGTTGAATGCTACCATCATATATTTTTATTTTACAGTCAGCTGATTAATACTCATTAGACAAATTTATAATAATTAGAGACCTTTTCTTTCTAGCTAAGTAATTGCTGCATATTCGTTTATTAGTCAATACTTGATAGTAAATTACGTTACTATTGGCTGACTACTTAAATTAAAAAAATCTATGTCTATTTATGGTTGAAAAAATTTCAAAATTTGATCTGTCTACATTCATTGGATCTTAGATGATGTGCATGGCACATGAATCCAAACTTATAAGTGTGGCAAATGGGTGTATTAACTATTATATCATAAAACCTTTTAAATCTTTATTTGAAAATTCATGTTATTAATTTATATGCTAATGTGTCAGTTTAAAAAGGATTTGAAAATTTAACTTATGAAAAGATGTGATTTCTCTTTTTACTATTTCTAGTAGTATATTTTTAAAAGCTCCAGGGTTTTATAGTCATCACCATTATTCACACATAACATGTAAGTTTTATAAGCTAGAATATGTTAGGAGATGAATGAAAATCTTCATGATTCTATTTTTTTAGAGTTATGGACTAAATAACTCAAGTAGTTCTTTAAAATAAATTAAAAAAGATAATATATTTATATAAGTTTTTAATATGTCATTACTAATAGGAAATCACAAATAGTATAAACTATAATAGTCATTCCTACTGATAAGAGATTAGTTGTTTTTAAAAAATAATGATCCTGAAATTATTGTTTAATGCAAAGAATTATTATCCATAAAATTTGAAATTAATTTATGATTGTGTATCTACTTTCCATACGACTTTTAGAGGTTTTTAATATTAAGAAATAATAATTAAAATTATAGATTTATGGGAGTATGAAATCACTATTCATAAAGTCTAAATTGAAATTCAAAGGTGTAATGTGAATGAAAGTAAACATTCTTATCATTAAACTAGATTCCATACAAAGCAAGTTCCAATTTATTATAATTAACTGGAGTTTTTTTTTTCTATGTCAAATGCATTGACTGGGAAGCGAACCCAGGCCAGCTGCTTGGAAGGCAGCTATGCTAACCACTAGGCCACCGATGTTTGACTACAATTAACTATTGTCTTATTCAGCACAATGTTTTTTTCTTAATTTGATAATAGGTGATTTTTAAAAAAAAATTGTGTGAATTAAAAAATCATTAATGTTGATTAGTGAGGCTTTATTTTACAAAGACATGTAATCCAAATATGTATTATTTTATAAATTATGGTAATAAAATGTGCAAGATTACTCAAATTTGGGTAATTATTTACTTTATCTTATACATATTATGTTTCAATAAAAAGTGACTGGTTCTCTTTCCAAGCTGCCTACATTTCCATCTTTAAATCAGTGTATATGTTATACAATGACATAATTTTTCTATTCACCAAAAAATGTTAAGATGCTTAAGTGTCTGGATCATGAGTTCCAGCATGAATGTGACAGTGTGTTCCATACCTTCATAGATTACCATTAATACTTTCCCTTTATCATAAAATATTGAAAATCACTTGAAAACATAACTTCATTATAGTATATAGCTTGAATAATTTCAAATGTTTCAGTAGCAATTTTTCCTAATTTAAAATTAATTTTAGCCTATTATTCCATTATGGATTTAGGCACAAAACATATGGTTACATTTCATGACATAACTTGTGATCCAGATTTTAATTATTTGTTGCTACAAAACACATGCATTGATTGAGATATCATTCTGAATGCAGCCTGGAAGGAATGTCAGTCATCTTTTCATTAAGGTTTACTATATTGAAATTTAAGCTACTTTGAGTAGTATGTGAATAACAACTTACCTGATTTAAATTTAATGTTTGTTGTTATCATTGTTTATTCTGCATTCCTATTTAACAACTTAAATATCAACTAAATATAAATAAATTCACCATTTTTTATTACTATAACTATAGTTATTTTATTTTTTTACTTGATCAGTCTAACAGTTTCGACTGATCACTAACCTTCTTCAGAGCTAAAATATATATAAATGTACATGCATTTCATTATTTTAACTTGATACCAGATTGTATTAAAAATATTTTTCTGGATTAGAAAAACTGTTAACAATAATTGGTAATTTGACATTACAAAATGAAAGATTAGATTTTTAGATTAAATATAGATTAGTAATAATATATTTTACACTATATAGGCAAATATTATAATAATAAAATGATTTGTCACTCCAGGGATTTTATGATGTTTGAGCACCAAATGTAACAAAAATTAAACTGCAATTCATAGATCACAGCTCAAATTAATCATTAGTAAAATAATATATATATATTGTCTTTGGATAGAAAAATTTATTGTAAAAGTTAAAAGTCAATGTCCCAAAATGTTGAATAAATAGGCTAAAAGACTAGTATGTAAGTAATGTATATATATTTGGGATTCATTGATTAGTATGTGTAGTTATCCCAAAACTAATCTTTATATATTTTTTATTTTTTTCTAGAGTTAGAATAACCATAATGATCTATAAATGATTGCTAATAATGTTAGTGATAAACATAATGTGATAGCTAAATGTTATGGGAAATTTGTTAGATTTTTGTGACCGCTGATAGTAAGACAATAGAATCATTGATAATCAGACTAACTTTAAGTAATGATTTCTTCAATATAATCAAAAGTTTACTTCAATTGGACATCATTAATAACAGTGTGGCAGGAGTATTTTTTTATATTCTTATAATCATTGAAATTTGTTTTATTAGTTATGGACATATTTTTATATTTTCTTTATAAAATGAATTTATATTTTTGTTTTGTTTTTTATGCAACATATCACATTTCTTATTTTCTTTTCAAAATTTTGCCAGTTTTCCATATCACTTTCAATTGAGTAAATTTCTAAATAATATGAGTTTTCAATTTTGATAATTTTATCAGATTTAATAAAGATTACATCCTGTTTTGGAATGGAACTCAATTGATAGTATCCATTTTGATTTGAAGTCTTTCACTATTAAAATCATAACTTTTAATTCCATTGCTTAATTTTAATGAAATCTTTTTATTTATTTATTTTAATGCTTATTTACTTAGTGTATCTTGAATTATTTGGTCTATTTTGCTTTTGGAAGAGATGATTTTTTTTTTTTATTAAACCTAAGATTTATTTATCTCTTACACAAATAATTGATTATCTTCTTTTTTTACGTAGTATCATTAATATTTTTAAAAAATTTAAATTGGGCTGAACATGTTCCTAAACACAACAGCAATAAATGTATGGGTGAAATGCTAAATTGATTAAGGAATCTATAAAGAGAACATACAATTACATGGGCATTTAAAATAATGAATTTTTTTAGAATAATGTGTATATATGAAAAGCTATGAATTGAAAATATAATAAAATTGGAATTCTTTCTTTATCTTGCAGACTTTTTTTAGTTATAAGACTTTTACAAATATTTGATGTTAATCATTATTAATGGTATATTATTTCTCAAAATTTTATTTTTCCCATTTACCATGCAATAAATGGTACTTACGGATAATCCCTGTCTAAGGTTGGCAGCCATGTTTTTTGTTTAATTATGCATTTTTTAGGGATATAGTTATTTCATAATTCTAATGAATATGTTTTACTTTTTAATATAAAAAAATATCAATAAATTGGTTATAAATTCCTGTTAATTTTATAAAAATAGCAATAAATGTATTATAAGTTTCATTCACAAGATATAGCTTATTAAATTTTTTTAAATGTTGTATCACATATAAACACTAACAGGTTCCATTACATTATCTTTTTACATTCAGAATAAGATTTTATTACTTGACCATTAGCTTGTTTGCTTTTTTTGACTTATATTCCCCAAAATGATTAAAATTTGGATCTTTTATCAACAAAAGAATTTGCAATTGAATGTTTCCAGAACTATGAGATACTGCTCTCCCAAAAAGTCTGTTTAAATAGTTTTGATGTGAGACTTCACTTGAAACCAGAGACACAATATGTGGTGCAACATGAAAAGTTGTCATAACCAAATATCCCTACAAAAAGAAACATGGTTAAAGTGCTGGAAAATTTCTTTTCTGGCTGCACTCAGATTTATTTATAGCTTGTCTGGAGATTTAATGACTATGGAATGTGGGAAATGACAGATGTATAGTTATGAAATAACTGCCTCTAAGAATTTGCATCTATAGTCTTTTATCTAAACTAT
Source organism: Epiperipatus broadwayi (assembly GCA_028023455.1). Classification (NCBI taxonomy): domain Eukaryota; kingdom Metazoa; phylum Onychophora; class Udeonychophora; order Euonychophora; family Peripatidae; genus Epiperipatus; species Epiperipatus broadwayi. Next base: position 1,781,523 of record JAQFVV010006324.1, read on the forward strand.
CCTGCAAAATCAGAAGGTTTAATAAAATAGTCAAAATTATGCAAGTGGAAAAACCAATAGGAGAGAATACTCCCATAGCTGTGATTATTTGGTGGCTTGTGCAGAAAGACCAGTGAGTGAGAACAGTGAATGTTAATAAAGAAAATGTGCTGATGGATCCACAATTTATTCTGATTGTTGGAAGGCATACAAAACAGATAATTTATGTTATTCTGGCTTTGAAAGCTTTAAGCTGAATCACAGATATAACTTCATGAATTCACATGTAGGTGGGCATATGCAAACCATTGAAAGATTATGGGTGCTAGCCAAATGTTGAAACAAGAAGCATCAGAGAATTGCATAACAACATCTCCAATTCTATTTAGCAGAATTTATTGGTGGCTTATGCTCAAAGAAGAAGATACATTTGTGACAATTTTTCAGGGCGTTAGAAATTTCAGGCTGCTAATATAAATAATCCATGTTAGTCACTTTTTGTTAGAAAAATTCTCTCTAAAAATCATATTTCCTGCAGTTTGAATTATTAAATTTATTTTATTTAAAATGTATTGTCATAGTTTTGTGTTGTTTCTGTGAATATACATTATTATTATTTTTTTAATTGACAGGAATTTATAATCAATTTATTGACATTTTTTAATATTAATAATTAAAACATATCCATTAGGTTACGTGATAATTATACATCTGATAATGTATAATTAAACAAAAACATGGCTGTTAACCTTGGGTTCAGGGATTATCCATAAATATCCATTGAATTTATTATTTCTGACAAAGATTAAAATTTTTGTATTTGGACTATTTTAACCCAGTAGTAAAATACTAAAAGTTTTCATATTTTGAAGTTAAGAGAGAGAAAAAATGGTATGTCTAATAAAAATCTACTATGGTCTGCACCCACTTTTGTGCTTAAATGTTGTTGGACTTTTAAAATGGCTGATTAGTATCTTACTTATTAAAATTTTTTAATGTAGCTTTAAGTAAGTGATATTAAAAAGCTATAAAAGCACCAGGCCTTGATAAATGCATGAGATAATTTAGTATATAGATATTAATGCTTATTAAATTAAAAAGTCTTATGTAGTTTGGACATATATCTGTCATAATCTACTTTCAAATCTAGTCTAAGTAAATGTTGGAAATTGTTTCAGTTTTAAGCAGTTTATGATTTTCTTCCAAATTCTATTCCATAAAACAACATAGCTAATTATTCAAGTATTGGTTAGTAAATGGATATTTATCTATTCTTAATTAGATAGTTAAACAAGGAACAACTGCAAAATCTCTTGCCACACAGTATTTGTCTAACTTAATTAATAATTTATTTTCTTGACTGATTGCGAAAAGTCCATCTTGCAATGGATTATGTAAAGAGACTTTTTTTTAAAAAAAATTGTAGATTACTTGCCATATTTCTTATTGAACTTTGCTTTAGAAAAGAAGTCCTCCATAAATGATTCTATTATTTGCTTATTCAAAATTTTTTTAAAGTAATATATTACTTAAAATAATTGCAGTTTGAAGGTAGAAATAATTGACCGCATGTGTGCGCGTGTACACATACATACATTATAAATGAATCTTTACTTAAATGTGGTAAAAGTTAAAATCCTTAGTAGAGAGGAAATTAAAAAAAAAAAAGTAAATCAGTGTCTTCCAGGAAATATTCATCCTCTTTATTCTTATTATTTTTTTTATTTTTTAAAAAGACATTTTATTTTTTATAAAATACATTTGTAATTTCTATTTATAATAACATTCGAGAACAAAATTAAAATTTATTACCATTGCTTTAAAAATGTATATAATTATTGTTTTTTGTTAATAAAGATTTTACTTAAAATAAAACTATAACCATAGTTACAGTATGTATATGTTTTGGATATATATATATACAGAATCTACTACTTGGTGACTTCTTCACCCATATTTTCAAGTTAAATAATGAATGGATAACTTGACGTTATAAAGGAGGATTTTGTGACGTAAAAATAGCATATCTATCGCCATGCTCACAATCTGAGATCGAATACCGGTAGTTAAAAATTGAAAATAATTAATTTTTAATCGCACTTAAGATTTATTTTTCTGATTTGTGACCCAAAAAGAATTCAGTTAGCAATCCGTCAGTAAATGAATATCTCTATTCTTAGATCGTAATAGAGATAGAAAATTACAAAAACATCACCAACCATTAATTGGAAAACCATTTTTATTATACCTTGTTGGGGAATTTGAAGATGCTTGCAATAATCTACTAAAGACTTTATCTTCATAGTAAATACGATGCCTCAGCTTTTTGACATTTTCATTCCAAAAATATCATAAATTCATTGCCCTGAACGATTGGCCCTGTGGTTAAAGTAGCTTTCTGTGAACAAAAAAAAAAAATTACTTTGAAAAAAAATTAGTAAAATGTCAGTAAGACTAATTGGCATAGAACTATTGTGTTTTACCATGTAATGTTTAACTGTACATTTAAGCAGTTTGCTATCAATAGCTTAATTAATTAACTGTCTTAATCTTGTTAGCTTTTTTTATAGAAATACAGCTTTAGAGATAAAATATGTTGTTAGTATTATTATTAAGGGTAAATTATGAATATCTATGAATGTAAAGAAATTTATTTTGGTTTTAAAAAAATATTAATTTTCTTAGTGTGCTTATTTATATTTTTCTGGTGAACCATTCATTACCAGATATTGTCATTTACTTTTCAAATTTCTCTGATTCTCTAGATGTTATCATTCTTAACTTATAATCTTTTTTATATTTGGGGTATATAAACCATTAAGCATCACAGTCTGGGGATATTGGATGAGTAGGCATTGGATAGGGATTTTATGCACAAGCCTTCTGGCATCCATTGATTACTCTGTTTAGCACAGGTGGCAATACTGTATGGAGAGTTTTGCTCTGTTTATCAACAATTAATGTGCTAGTATAGGAAATGTAACCCATATGACTATATAAGCTATTGAGCTTAGATTGAAAATATTTTTTGTGTTTTCAATTTCATTCTCATAGTTTTGTAGTTAAGTAGAGATAAAAGGTGGTTGCTAGAGGGTTGCATTAGATCCTAAGATCTAGATGCAGTGCTCTCAGATCCAAAGCTCCTCACTGACGAAGGCCACAAGCCAGAAACTAGTCTGGGGATATTGGATGAGTAGGCATTGGATAGGGATTTTATGCACAAGCCTTCTGGCATCCATTGATTACTCTGTTTAGCACAGGTGGCAATACTGTATGGAGAGTTTTGCTCTGTTTGGGGTATATCTAAAAAGTTTAATAACGTTATTAAAATGTTGTCATTTTAGAAAGATTATAGATATTCTTTAAAAATATCTAAAATAGTAATGTAATTATTTTAACAAAGAATAATATTCACTACAAATTTACCACAATAATGCATTTTTGACTGCATGAGCACAATTATTATAAGTTTTTATTTGATTTCTGTATTTAGTCTGGCAGAATAAAATCTTGTAACTCCATTTTCAGTCAATCACATGCAAACAATTTGAACCAAAAAATAGCTAAAAATTTAAATTATTAATTTTAGATGTAATGTTCATGTTAGCAACATAGTAATATTCTTTATAATTTAAAACTGAATGATTCATTAAAAACTGTTTTTGATAATTCACTATTACATACAACTAAAAAGTACACAAGAAAAATAAAATAATTTTATTCACATAAATGCACTAAAAATTAAAAAATAATTTTTTTGCAGATTTCAGAAATAAAAGCAAAGAATAAACAAAAATTTAATTAAACTTGCAAATACCATTCAGCTTTTTGTATCATTTCCAATTTATTTGTCAGATAAAAAATAATGAACTAGAAAATGGCACAAATTTATTTAAAAGATTCTCTGCCTTATGCTTTTATTTATAAAAGCTGAATAAAATTTGTTTTTTAATTTTTAGTGTATTTATGTGAATAAAAGCATTTCTTTTTTTTTTTAAATCACATTCTTTTATTTTTACTAACTAAATAAAGATGTCATATAACAGCTAGAGAATTTTAATGATTGCTTTCTATAGATTCACTGAATTAAACTCTCATTGAATGAATAATGCTTCTAACAAAAGAATGCAATGATAAGAAATGCAAAAGACAATAAATAATATTTATTTAAAGACAGCTTAATTTATGGAGTCAACAGAAAGGAAACATTAAACTTCACTAATCTTGTGAAATCAAATGATATTGTTTTTTCTTAGATTCAGTTAAAAATGATCGTGTTTATGCTACTGAAAATGCATTAATGAACTAAATTTGTATAAATAATATTATTCTTTATATATATAATTCTGCTAATATTATTTATTATCTACAGGCTTTCTACATTTGACCAGGCCACTGAAGGTCAATTTAAGGTGCAATTAATCATTATTTGTGAAACATTAAATACATAGCATACAATGCAATACTGTTGAATGTATACAGATAAACTTCTGTACATATTTAACATGCCAAAATATTATAAATAATAATAATGCAAATATGAGACAATAATATAATATAGATAGAATTAAGAAAAAGAAGAAAAATGAAAACAAGAGAGTAAAAATACATATAATGCAGTGTGATTTTTTTTTTATATATAGTAAAGACAATGTTAATGATATTATATAACAATAAAAAGGGAATACTTATGTTTATAATATGTATTGTCCTATTATACCACTAGTAGCATAGTCTGTTTGGTTGAGAATGAGGCAGATACATAAGTACTTATTTCTATGATAATCATTCGATTTTATTTATCAAAGCTTGTGAGAGAGTCGTCAAGCGTTGATGGCCTAGTGGTTGACATAGTTATTTTACAAGCAGCTGGCCCGGGTTCTCTTCCCGGTCAACACATTTGCTACCTTACAAGCAGCTGGCCCGGGTTCTCTTCCCGGTCAACACATTTGACATACGGAAAAAAAAAAAAAAAGCTTGTGAGAGTATTATCAGACATAGATCATAATCACAAATCATCTTAACTCGGATAGTCATAACTCAATGTATATCTGTTATTGGTTATTTTATAAATGTACAGCTATAAACAGATTTTTATTTAGATTATTTTTAGCAGATCATATGTGTATCATGATTTCTAATATTTTATAAGTAGTCTTTTTTAAAATACAAAATGTGTTTTTTTTTTAATTGTTAAATTGGCATTTCTTTTTCTTTTACGTATTAAAAAGTATCTTTTAAAATCTTAAAACACTTTTTAATTTCTTTATTTCTATTTTTTTTTTAATGCATAAAATGTTTTTCTTATATGTTACGTGATCTTATTAATAAATTTAATCCCTTTTCCTACAAAATCTATACATCATATTAAACCAATTTAAAGAAAATTTTGATCTTGTAATAAAGAGAATATACAAAATGATTTTTTACCATGAAAACTATATATTTTTTAATAATATATGCTCTTCTTTCACATTACTTCTACTAATAAAAATTAATTTAATTGATTATAATATCAAAAAATTAAACATTCTTTAAATAACCTGGGGAAGACAAAGCATATTTTGGAGAAGATAATAAATAAGGTGACATTGCTTACCAACTTATCAATTGCTGGGTAATGAGGGTTTATGTATTTTTCTGTTCTAATAATTAGTGGTCTAGTTTTGAACCAGTTATCTGGGGGAAGAATCCTAAATTTGCCTGAATCTGAGTTATAATCACAGCAGGCAGATATATATCGTTGCCCAATAAGAACTTTACTATATATATATTCAATATATTTAAATGACGTCACTTCAGCCAATGCTTAAAAATAACCGATAGAATATCAGAAATCTGTTGACAAGTGTTGCCTTGGTAACAGACTACTGATATTCTATTGATAAATTTTAAGCATTGATTGGAGTGATGATTTACATATGATAACCAATTAGCTACATGCCTTTATGGTTTTTGTATATATTTGCACAATATCTTATTAGAATACTGTCTACAATTTAATGCAAAACTTTTGCATATTATAGGCAAATTCGTGCCATATATATATATATTATTAATAATATTATTTTGGAAGATTTTTTTTAGCTTTACAAAAATTATATTATAGATATTTGAGTTTCTATGGAAATTATGGAATTCTTATTAATTACAGAATTGTTATTATATGTATATCTATATAAGAATCTAGTTAATGTGACTTGGCTTTTAATTGCCTGTGATCGTTATTGGTGCTATAAACATAAAAAACAAAAATAAATTGTATTAAAATGCTGTCTATTTAATCATTGTGCTTTTCAGGCACAAGTGAATCTCTCTTTTGAGCAAAGAATAAATATTTAGATTTTTTTTTTAAAAATATAATAATGCTTGTAAAAAAAAAAAAAAACATGATGTCATTTTTGCTTCTGAATTTGTTAAATTATTTAGAAAACAAATAATATCTTGGAGAGAGCAACTTTCCAAAACGTCATACACTTCTGCAAAGTTCACGAGAATTTTCTAGTAGATAGCATTTCCAATAAGAATAATTAAATGGTTTTAGCAGTTAACACTATGATAAAGCTTAACTTCCTTGAGATTTGAAGATTCTAAAAGCAATTTTTGATTGATGAAAGAATAAAATAAAGAGGAGTGGGTCAGTTATTCATATGAATGAAATCTTTATGCTTTGTCTATTGCTATAATATTGGAATGTCATTTGACTCTTTCAGCAATTGACCCAATGATAAATCAATGAAAAATTGCACCATAGAGGTTAGTGTATTTATCTATCATGCTTTCAATTTGAGTTTGAAACCAGACTATGTAAAAATTGGACATTTTTTTCAGGCCTTGATCAATGGGTTAGTCTTTTTCAGATACTCATCCTAGTAAACCATACTAATTTCTAATCATTTTTTAGCTAATGGTTAAAACAAACTTAAAAATACTCAACTATTCCATCATCCAACAAATGACAAGTTGATAATATTTTATTTTTATTTACTGATGGGTGAACTATTGAAAAGATATTTGCAGTGTACTGTTAATGTCTGTTTTGCCTTTGTATATTCATGTGAAGAAAACTCTGAATCTAATCTTTTGAAATGGAGCTGCTCTGGTACAGTAAGCATGTCAGGTAGATCCTAGTAGAATTTTTTAAGTTGGAACTAAGAATAATTTGATTTCTGATATTAAATGATTGAAACTATGAATTAATGCCATTATCAAGACATAATATCATGAAAAAATGAAATTAGCTGTAATGGTTTTAGATAGTGATAGTAATAATCAAATGATTAGCTGCTCAGGAGGTCATGTGATGTTAGAACACCAGAAGTAACAGATCACGAATCTTTCATTTTTGTGTCCATTACTCTATCATTGAGATTAAATAATGGTGAATATTATTTGCACTAATTTATATATAGGTTTTGATTTAGTCAATAGATAGCTATACTAATATTATTATATAATTATTTTCTTGATACAGTAATTTACATTCATTTTTTTTATTGATCTCATAATATCCAAACTAGTTAGTTTGGACATTTAAGATTAATCTTTAAAACCACAGGAACCTTATTATACAGCAATTCCCAACTAAACAAAGACTATGTGACTATAACCTGCAGGTATATGCTGGCTTTACTATTTAATGTCCATTAATTAAATCAGATCCTACATTACCATCTATGTGTGAAGATAGGAATTATCTTTTTCATTCATAGAATTATAACAACGGAATAATTTCATATCTTTTTAGCAATTATTCTATTATGGTGTGGGATGAAAGAGGAATGCAACTAAAAAGCCCTTAACCATCAGAGGCAACAAAATTAATTCAATTTTTAATTCCACCAAAATTAGTAGAAACAATGCTTTTATTATTATAACCTTCAATAGCAATAAATGCAATGCAAAACATTGATTTCATGTGGCAGAGATTATTTTTAGCATCACCTTTAATAAAGGAAGATAACAAGATTGGTCGAGAGGTCAGCGACAGCTGCTTTACAAGCAGTTGTCCCGGTTTAGCAAGTTCGCTTCCCAGCTGATGCTATGACACATGAGAAAAAAAAAATTTTTTGAAGATTACTACAACCCATTTTTAGAGAAAATAATTTAAAAAAAGGTAGATTTAAAAAAAAAAAAATATTTTAAAATACATCGATTTACCTGAAGGTGAAAAAGAATATAACATTATTACTGGTTAGAGTAGATTTAAATAGCTGTGTCTTCTATATTATTTAACACCTTCAGATTATACGTTATCTTTGTATTAAGTACGTGCATAGACAGCGCTAAGTGAATATCAATATTTTTGGTTCTAACTGTTAGCCGACCGTCATATGCTAAATGTGCCTATGCATGGCTGGCAACAGCGGCAATTGGGCATCCAATGTTCTTGGTAGTCACTGTTAGCAGACGACGTATGCAAAATTTGCTTACGCCTGGCTATCAGTGCCACCTGGTTTATTGTTTATTTCTGGTAGCAGACGACATAATGTAAATGTACTTACGCATCGCGATCAGCGCTATCTAGCGGCAGTAATGAAAAACGCTGGTTTTGGCCCTGTAACCTGAATGCTTCTGTGTGTTGACACAGAAACAGCGTCCTTTGTGGCCGCATTACAGGGTCAAAACAAAAACCTTTATACTATAAATAATATGATTTTTTTAAACTACTAAGGGCCAAATAATTATACATTGTTTTTCATCGTAAAATGACATCTGTAATATACAGTATATAATAAATCGAATGTATAGTTAGGGGAATCATCAAGAGCAGAAAGAGTAATACTTTCAAACAATATCAAGCGTTTTTAGCTGAGAGGTCAGCGCAGCTGCCTTACGAGCAAGCAATTGGTTGCAGACGGTTGTTGCGGGTTCGCCTCCCGGCCCATGCTATGACATATAGAAAAAAAAACAATATCAAACATTTACTTCCAATGTGTAATAAAATCGAATCTTATTTTATTTGTTTTACTTTATTGTATAGCCTTGGAAAAACTTTTTAAACCTAATATAGATATATGATCTTACTGAAAAAATATTTTACTGTATTTTAATTTAAAATATAAAATAATAATTGTGTAATTCTTTCAAAACTTTTTATTTTCCTGTATTTTGATTTTAAATATAAATTAAAATATACAATGAATTTAAAATTATTTGGTGCATATGGAGACTATTTTTATGTGCTCCTCCAAATTTAAAATTATTAATATTTCTGTAGTGTAATTTTCATTACACTACTCTCACACAAGGTAGGGACTGGTTTCTATTCATTTTTAACACCTTGTGGAGGATTGTAATCATTAACATATCTTTATAAAGATTATCTCAATGATACTTTTAAAAAGCATAATAAGGATTGCTTTCATTGAAAAGATATGGCTGAGATTAGAATGCAATGGAGAGCTAAAGTTTATTAGTATAGTTTTCAGGAAGAAAAGATAGTGATGCAAAATATTAAATAAATAGAATAACCAACCTTCTATATGTGAAGATATTTGTTGTTTATTGGATTAATTTTGTATATGTATAATTAATTATTTGCACACTTCTTAGTGGTTGTCAGTTCTTGATATATATTTTATACAAAAGAGTAGAAAATAAAGTAAATGAAAAAAGAAATTAGTTTTATGTAATATTTATTAAGTAGAATTTAGTTTTCAATTAAGTTTTACATTGATTATAGTAAATAGTCATTTATTTCAGTTCAATTTATTAATCTGTTCATTTATTTTTTAGGATATGATTAATTCTTTTCTCCTTGGAAACGTTACATAAAATTGGAATGGGATTGGCATTAAAGTTATTGTAAGTACTATAAATTGCTTATCTTAATTAATACATATATTTTATATACGATTTATGATTCAAAAATGTAAATGCTTATTTTGAAGGAAGACTAGATAAGAAAGTATTTATGTTAATATAACGAGGTTACATCCTTTTTTAATTTACATCCTTGTTTGGTTTATTATATATATATATATATATTTATACCTGCCTCTATATTATGAGTCTATAATAAGTTTTATATTAATAGTTAACCGTTTATACACAAAAGCAGTTTTATTTTAAACAGTTTCGTTTGAAAATTTATAAAAAAATAAAACATTTATCCGCATATATATACACGCAATAAATTACAGTAAAATAAGAACATAGAGGACTGACTCTTTTCATCTCCTAATGAACATTATTCTTGGACATCCAAAAAAAGAATAATATCTACATTTATCTAAAAGTTTTGCATTATCACAAATGAGATAATTTATCATTAGGTGTGAATTTTGTAAATAAAAAAAATGAACAAGTTTGCTTAGTTATAATATATTAGCCATGTCAACTATATTTTCATTAGAATATCCATCTTGCTCTGTAAGTATTATTATTTTACTTTGATGTAAAACTTTTATCTGACGTTTTTATATATATTATCTGGATATAATTTTTATTTTGCATTAATATATATATTCTAAATCTAATAGATTATAATTCTTAATACTAAATTATAGGACCTCCACTATGTCCTGTTCCTGTATCCATAGAGTCTCTATTTGCAATTTCAATACTCTTATGGTTTGAAAAAATATTAAATCAAAAAAATAGAAATAATGAAAATTTAAATTTATACGTTTTATACATACACTCTCTTATTTGAGCATCCATTATGAATCGTCTTTCATTTTGCACACCCAGAATATACTTAGCATGTATTCAATTACTCTTCCTTGATTTATTACTGTACCATCCTTTTAATAATTACATTATTTTATTTTTGTTATTTATTTTTATTGATATTTTAACATATACTTTTTAAAAATTAAATTGTATAATATATATATAATCTATTAACTTATTTATTTACACCCTCTACGGAAATTTATAAAAACTTATTATGATCTTATACATACCAAGATTTGATGAATAAACAGTTAAATCTTTTTTAAAACATTGCTTGGCTTCATCAGCTTCATGGGAAATCATTTAAAATCTCATCAAATTAACAATCTAATTCCCATTTAAATAGATTCATTTGATATTAAAGTTTGAATATGATTTGAGTGGTAATTTAATTAAAGCTTTCTTCATCTAAACTTCAAACAAGTTTTTAATTCATAAGTGCAGTAAGAGAAAATATTTAAAATCTCTATTCATAATGTTCCTATCCTCAGACTCATTGGTTTCGAGCTTATGGCTCACCTCAGTGAGAAGCTAGAACATCCAGACACTAGATCTAAAATATCAACTCAAAAACAGCACTTTTTTAATAATAATATTTAAGTAGAAACTGAAATTTTCAGACATGAAAATGGCTTTAACTCCAGATATCTAACTTAAATAGCTATATGGGACTGAACTAAATTCAGATCTATCATATATTAATAGCCTTATCACTGCCAATGCATTAAAGTTAAAATTATAGTAATCAATAAAGCTAGTCATATATAGCATGACATTGTTTTTATAAGCTTGTATTTAAGCTCAAAATCAATTGGACTGGGGATAGGAACATTCCGGATAGAGATTTTAAATATTTGCTCTTACTGCACTTATGAATTAAGAGCTTGTTTGCGCTATTGGTATGCTTTCTATGTTAAATATTTGTGAGTACATGCTTATAAAAGCAATGTCACACTATATATGATTTGCTTTATTGATTATTTTATCTAAACTTGTATATTATATGCAGTTTGTTATTATCCACACTTCTTCAACTATAAATTATTTTTTTCTTTTCTGAGCTAATATGCAGAAGATTTCTTTCTAAAAAAAAAAAATCCACTTTATTACTGCCTAGCATACTTTTAATGTATCGTCTACATCATATTCATATCTTATAGCAATGTGACTCTAGATTTCTTGGTATTAGTGTATATTACTAAGAAATCTCGAGTCATATTATTATAAGCTATGAATATGATACACATAATATATAATAATCAATCTAAATAAGATTGAAATGAACAACTAATTATATTTACAATTATTTATTATCTTGAAAAGATCTCAATTAGAAATGAAAGCCGGGTTGATAATTAAATAATTGTAAATATAATTAGTTGTTTGTTTCAATCTTATTTAGATTGATAATTATATTAAATATATATTTATAACAACATTGTAGACAAATAATAATAATTTTATATTGGATATTGGACCATTGTATATATACCTTTTCTGTATATGTATCCACAGCAGGGATGAAGGCTTCATGTATTGAACAGAATGAGTGCTTCTGTAAAAGAATTCACTAAAAAATTGTAGTTCAAAAGCTTTAACTAAAATTCAGTTTTAAAAATTTACTAAAATATATACATATTCAACCTCACAAAATCAATCCATCAAGTTGCACATACAATTGTGTAGTAAGAACAATAAATACATTAGTGTATATAAACTATTTTGCTAAACATAAAAAAAAAAAAATGAACTATTCAAATTCATTATTTTTTGTATGGAACTTTCTTTTTTTTTTTTTACCAATAGTTGAATTGTTTTTATATAATGAGTTTGACCATCACATTATTCATTGATTATAAGAAATTCAAACAATGCTAAAATATAATTAATAGTTAATACTTAAGAATTTTAAAAGCATTTAGAAAATAAAAATATCTTGATAATGTACTCTCTATATTTAAACTAATTACAGTCTGATTTACAGATAAGAGAGTTCCATATTTTTTTAAATGTATGTAATATGTATATATTAGCTATTACATAAAAATTATTGCAACAAGTAAAATAAAAACATTATTTAAAAAAATGTAATGTACTTCCATTCCTAAAAAAGTCATGCTTCATTACTGATCCACAGTTATATAAAACATGATGTTATCACAGTTTCAATACAATACACATGATAACATTTGGAACAAAGTGTACTGGATAGAGGGAGATTACCATATTTAGAATTTTTTGTGGTCTTATGCAGGAATTGACTTTTAAAAGTCTAAATTTTTTTCATAATCATGAAATTAATTTACCTGAAAATTTATAATCATAATGGAATTTGATATAAAAGGATCTATTGGTTCATTAATTGTCTGTTGTTTTTTGCCTTGAAACCAATCACACTATATATGGAGTTGTAAACATTGAGGTAAACTACATTGTATTGATAATCATACTGTGACAGATGTTTGGTGTTAAATAAGTGAAATCTTGACTTATCATTAATTTTCAGAGTTAAACTTTCTATTACCAAAGATAAACTTACAAACATGGTTTATATTATCTTCAGGATGTAAAGTAGAATATGACTACATCAGTATCAAAGTATTTAATTGATTCTTAACAGCACATATATATTTGGATAATATTATTACAATACTAACTCATTATTATTTTTAGATTCAGAAGTATTAATATTTTTAACTCAGATAAATATTTTTATTTTGTATTATAAATATTTTTCAACTAATATAAATCAACATATATCTTTTGAAATTATATATCAACATCTCCACACAAGCACTAGCTATAACATAGTTCTTAAACAAATTGCAATTATTTAATTTTACATATTCCAAACATATAGCTCAAGATACTGCTAAAATATAAGCAACTCCCATGATGCATTTCAATTGAACTAATCTTATCAGGTGAAACAAGTTATTCACATATCCCAAAGTCAATTCTTATTATTTATTATTTATAAATGCTTCCAAGTAAAATATAGAAGTTGCTTACATTTCACTGTGTCTTGAGCTGTATGTTTGAAAGAGTAACATTAAATGGTTATGATCTTATTTAACGATTATATCAAAACATTTAACTGACATATTAGGGGTTTTTCAAATTAATGCATAGAAGACAAATATATGTATATAAAATATTATCATCCTCATTTATAAATAAAGCATAGATAACACATCAAAAAAATTGACCAATGACACTAGATGCATTTTGATTTAAAAAAATAGGCAGCTATTTTCATTTCTTCCTCTGTACGTGTAAATGATCACTAAACAGCAGATGATATCAAGTTTTTTTAAATATCACCTCCAAGCTGGTTTTGGGATTTTATTTTCATCAGTTAAAACTAAGATATAAAGCTGAAGCTAATGCACTTAAACAACTAGCAGCTATCTTTTACTCCTTTATATACTACCCAAGCTAATATTCTGAAAGTTAAGAAACCATAAAGTTTTAAACTCGGACTAATTTTCATAATTGTATAGACTTTACAACAATTCAATTTCAGTATATTTTTGAGAACTATATTATCTGGTATCCATTGATTATTCAAGCTTACAGTACGTATCTTTAGAGTAGCATGAAAATAAATGATTAAGCAAGCATGAGGAAATAATATATTGTTATTTGACAGAAATCGACAGATGCAATAAACTGAATAAAAAATAAAACAGGTTTGTAAAATGAAGATAGAAATGAGCTCAGAGTTTTAAGGAGTAAAACATTTTTGAGAAAAGACATATTTGCATTTGATTAACTTAATGTGCTTCAAAAATATGTCAGAGTGTTGAAGTTAAGGTCATCCAGAAGATCTCAATATCTGATTCAGAGGTCATCTATTCAGATTAGTAGATGATCTTAGAGTTCTAATTGAGGGGTTATTTTTAGTGCCAGAATTTATTTATTTTTGTTTAATGGAAGTAATAAATAGCATATGATGAATAATGTGAAAAATGTGAGGTACTAAGTGGCAGATGTGATGAAGAAACTCAAGTATGTTGGCAATGGGTCAGTGATTTTTGTGAAAATAGTGAACTAAGTAATATATAAATTTAAAATATCTATGAGGATTGAATTAAAATTTTAAATTTCAGTTAATATAATAGTGGAAGACCTTTATCTTGTAATATATTTATCAAATATTAAATTGTGTTAGTCTCTAGAAAGTATACACTCTCTATGCACTTTTTACAATGCTTTAAACTTCTTACAGTTTTGACTATCTAGCAATCGTCTTCAGAATTAAAAAAATCTTTTATTTTATTAGTTCAAAACTGTGAAATTAAAAATTGAATGAAACATTGTAAAGAATAATTCAATGGAATATAATTGAAGAATTGAAAAATATTATTATATGCAATTGATCGTTTATTTTTATGTTTGAAGTGTTTTAGGGAATGCTAAAAAGTGAAATGGTACTTTTTTGCCAGTAGCTGACTTCCAGAAGAATTACTTAACATATTTTGTGCTAAAGTAAAAAAGATGTTATCAATAAAAGATAGGTCTTGGTTCTTTATGCTTAAATAGATATGTAATAATCTTTAGTTGTGTTTTTTTGTTGTTGTTTTTTTTTTGATAAGTCGCTCTATCTAAATTATAAAAACTGACTTGATAAATCATTTCCAGAACCATAAATATGAAATTAGATTGCAAAATGTGAAAAAATGAAATAGGCCTGAAGTTAAAATTTATTAATTCCTCCAATCAGAGCAAAAAGTATTTATAGTTTTATACTAATGATAATGAAAATTCAGTTGATTAAACCAAAGATAAGATGATGACTTCATGTGGTTTGTAAATAGTATAATCTCATATAGTAACAAAACTACTCTTTGTATAAGTTTTTTTTTTAGAGAAAAGAAATTTATTTGCATAATTACTTAAGTATATCATTTTTTGGACATGGATAATTGAATTTAATGCAAGTAGGCTGTATGGTAGATTTACTGTGATATCTAATTTGGATCTTCTATTTTTGACAGTTTTAGATGTATCATTAAAAAACTAATAATACTAAAAATTGACTTTCACTGTAGTACGTGTACTCATCAATGCTTTTCCACCAAATTAGATTTAGAAAGTTCATAACAAATCATTTTAAAAAAATATGTGGGAAATTAAGGGGTGACTGAAAATATAAACTTTATTAAAGTATGGTATGTACTATAATGGACAAGCAAACTAGTAATAGAAAATGAAGATATGAATGAAAAATTAAAATTTGTGTTTTTGAGGGCCACTGTGTGTTTAAGACATTTAAATTATGAAATGTGAAAATAGGTTTAATAAATTATTTCTATAAGCAATACGCTTAAAATCAGATCACAGATCACAATGTGATGATTATAACACCTTGTTTATTTAAAACTTAATCTCCTTTTTGTATTATTTTACCATTATTTATGATTTTTATGATTTGCTTCGATACACTTGAATGCAGTTCCGTCCTGCAGGGTTCCAGGCAGTGATAGATTTGCAGATTCTGGTGATCAAGATCCATAGATTGCAATTCAGCTCAGATACTTCTGGTGTCCAAGCTTTTTATGAACTCTTGAGTCATAAACCATACTACAAATTTCAACAGATCTCCATATTTTATCAGAGATAAAAATTTTGATTTTTCCTTAACACAGACAGAAGTGGATTTTTTTAAAGTTTTTTTATGATAATCATAACAATTATAATTGGAAAAAAATTGTGATGACCAAACTAAAGTGAAAATGTCATTAAAACATTGCAACAAGAAGGCACTTAGAGTATAGTGACAGACATTCTCCTGACATGCACACAATTTGGGTTTGAATTCAAGCAGATTAAAATTTGGGGAAACAATTAGGTTTCATTTAGAAATAGAATTTCTTTTTTTCAGATGTGTGATTCAGCCAATCTAGCTAAATATCAGATATTAGTGAGTCAATAGATATCAGTTATTCTAAGTCAGAGGGTAAAACAGGAATGGAAAACTATTCAAATCTGCATTATTAACTTAGTAATATCTTCTTTGATACTGATTCTTTATAATATGTTATTAGACTGTTGTCTTGAACTGGAATATTTAAAAACTGTTTACTATTATTTTTTTATATGGATGTTTAGATTACTTTTTTTGCTTTTTGAATCTTATGTCATAACAAAAGTCTTTAAAAGTGGTGATATTTTTAAATACCAAAATGATTGTAAACTTCAAAGCAATAGACATTTGGTCAGACAATGAAATATGGAGAGAGAGATGCAAGAAATTTTAGAAAGAACTCAAAAGCAAATTTCCAAGTAAAAGAATAAACAGATATTGCCATTATTGAAAGAATTAAGAGTTTGAAATGCAGCTTGATGGGACATATTCTGGGTAATGATAATAGATGGACAACTGAAATCTTAAACTCAATCCTAAGAGATTTAAAAGAATCAGAAAGAGGCCAGTTATGAGATTAATAGATGAGATAAAGAGTTTTAATGGAGTGATATAGAAAATATTATGGATCTGCAGTGAATGAAAATATTTTTATCCTGAAGCGAATCAATAATAATTGAAAATTTATGCTTTTCTCACTTTTTTCAAAATCATTTGAGTAATAGTTTGAAAAGACAATGGAAGATTATGGAAGATAATTAAAAATTTATTTTTTATAATCTTCACAGAATATCAAGATATATTTTTCATTAAATTTTGTTAGTATATATATGATTATATAGTCAGTCACTCAGAAAATTATGTGATGTTTGAGTATAAAGTAATAAAGCACAACAGTGTCATTCAGTTTTTTATGTTGTTTAGTTTCCAATCAGCCACTCTGTCATTGAGCTAAACTGCATGAGGTACTAAACACTGGTGGCCTAGCGGTTAGCATAGCTGCCTTCCAAAACAGCTGGCCCAGGTTCACTTCCCAGTCAACACATTTGACATATAAAAAATAAAAAAAGTAAAAAAGAGATATTGAAATCTAGCAGACCATATTTTTATAAAGTAGTAGTGAGTGACAAAATCATTAAAAAAAGTTTGTCTTTTAATAAGAGTAATTATTATCATTAAACATATCTTTTAATAATGAATTCGATAGAGCAGTTTTGAAAGCACAAATTATGTTTTCATTGTCTGTCCTCCAGTACTTTAGCCTTGAGATAAAAGTTTACCCCACAAATATTATTTAAGCAGTGTCAGTTTCCTTTACAAAATTTGTATGTCAGTCTAATCACACTTAAATCTTTAAATCATTCTTTGGACAAGATCATTAGTGAAATAGCAACAAGGGAATATACATGTAACTGAAAGAATATTGGTGATTTAGTCTGCAAGTTGGGTAAGGAAGGCATAGAAAATATTAGGCATCTGTTAATTCAATGTAAATGCTTGAAAGCAGAAAGGGTACAAATAATGAAGTTATGGAAGAATAAATATGAAGAAAATGATTCTACAGAAAGTGGGTTATTGATTTTTATGCTGGGTTTGGGAAAAGATAAGAGGGGGATTTAGATATGAAGACCATGGAGTTGACAAAGATTATGTTGTGGAAATAGGACAGAGCAGATTATGGGAAAACATGGTGTAGGGAATAGAAAGGGAAATTAAAGTGGCTAACAGATTTCTCTTAGCATAGTTGCTGAGCAATTCCTGACTCCATAAAAGGAGAAGTCACAGTGCATCACATCACTTTATCAGCCATGAATAATTCAAGTACTACTCTACTATAGGTAACAATAAGTTTAGATAAATGGCACTTGCTCAAGATGGTCCACTATTCTTTATTTGTCTTGCTACTTACTATGGAACTGTAGGACTGTTTCGATGTTGTTTGTGCTATTGTATATTTATTGGATACAAGTTTTATTAGAAATTTGAAGATTGTAGTAGCTTCCTTCTTTCCATGTCCACAGTCTTATCATTCATAATTTTAATAACCACAGTTTGAAAAGATAGTAATAAAAAATAAAATTTGAATTCATAAATTTTATGCTTATTAATAGCTATCTTTATTCAATACTAACTTGGCCATATTTCATCTTGGAAACTGAATCATTCATATGACTACTTACTTCCTCAGCTTCTATTGTATTGTCTTTTTCATAACTGCATCATTCTATTTTTTATTAAATATTTTTGTTTATGTCTTAAAAAATACTTTTGGATTAACTGTTATATGTGGGTGTTTGTATATTCTGCATATAAAGGTATTTATAGGAAAATAAGGTACCAAATGCAATGCATGCAGGGGATTATTATGTTTTTAAAATTATTATGATGAAGGAAGAAGCATTCATGAATATCTACATTGAACTGGCAACACATCATGTTAAAGGCGGGTTGCCTTGACTACAGTTTGAGATTGTTGATAGCTTAAGGATTGATTATTAACACATCTTGCAGTATTTAGAATATGACATGTATTTGACTCTTAAATGGTAGTTACTATTCTCATTTCTGAGTATATCTTAGCAACAATATGTAATGTAACCTTTATTACTACATTTTTATCTTCCATATTAGAATATTTTTTTAATAACAACAATTACATCTGCGTTTTTACTGTAGTATTAGAAACAACTGAGTACAGGTAATATGTTTTTCACATAGAAAATCCATCAATTTTCCTTTTTATCACAATACTAGTAAAAAATAAATTAAATAAGGCAAAACTCTCCATATAGTAGTGCCATCTTGTGCTAACAAGAGCAATCAATGGATGCCAGAAGGCTTGTGCATAAAATCCCTATCTAGTGCCTACTCATCCAATATCCCCAGACTAGTTTCTGGCTTGTGGCCTTCATCAGTGAGGAGCCTTGGATCTGAGAGCACTGCACCTAGATCTTAGGATGGTGATCATGTGATGTTTAGTGGTTTAAAAAATAAATTACGTGTAATTTTATCAAGATGCGTATTTTACCATTTATTGGTTAAATATCATCCTTGTTTATAAATAATGCAATCCCTAGTTATACATTGTATATATATAAAGACTTGTTAATAAGTGAACTGGAATTTTTTATGTTGTAATTTATTATTATTGCTTTTTTTTGTTTAATTTATAAAAGAAAGCTGCAGTGTTTAGAGAAATCTGATTCCTTTCTGAAACTTTATATCCAATAATTAATTGGGTTAAAGTCAAATTCTCATAAGATAAAATCATTTTGTTAATACTGTAGGTTTTATTTTATTTTTATAAAGATGTATGTATATATAATACATTAGTGTGTGTGTGTGTAGTTTGTTTTTAAAAGATTACCCTTCCTAAAGATGACAAAATATTTTTTGCTGATAAAGTTTTATAGTGTATTTACTGACATGTTTATCTGAGATTACTTAGTATTTCATTTATTATACATACAAAGAATATAAACATTTAAAGGGTTGTGTGTGACCTTGGGAGCTTTATCAAAAACTGCCTTTTCATCAACAAACAACATCGGTATCTTTCCATAATAAAGATTCATATTTCAATTTAATAAATTAAAGTGAACACAGAAGCAATGTCGTTAATCCAGTGATGGGTTCTTTAGTTTTCCTGATTAATGATTCTGTTGAATTCACAAAATACGTAATAATATTTTTTACAATATCTTTCACTCCTTCATTACAAATATTAAAATATTCATATTTTCCAGAAATCTTAAATAATTATTAATTTTAATATATTGGGCATATATTTATAAAAATGTTTTGTCTAGTAAATTCTGTTTAATGGTGATATGAAACCTTTTAAAATAATTTTCTTTTAAATGACCCAACATCTTCAAACATTCTAATATGGCATTAAGCTGAAAAGCTATTCAAAAATTTCTACGTTTTAAATTAAAATTTCAAAGGTGACTTTTAACATTTTAATTGATTTCTATATATATTTTTAAATAAAAATTAAAAAAAAAAAATTCATTAAATATCTATAAATTAATAAAATTAATTATAGTGAATTGCCTAATTTTTTTTTTACTATCTTAACAGAGTTTGTATTTATAATGAGAGAATAAAAGATCAATTTTCAAAATCAAAAAAATTCACTAATTTATAAAAGCATTCAGTGAGACCATTTGATTAATGTTGTTTTATCTATAGTCGTAACTTATTATAATGGTACATCTTTAATAAATTCTCCACGTAGTAATCAAAATAAATATGTATCAATTTTGTTTTCTGCTTGCTTTATTAAATATAAATTATTAAGCAATAACAATGCCGTTTTAATTTTAATATCTTATTACTTTTATATGATTGGCCAAAATTAGATATATTATTTTAATTAAACTCGGCTGAGAATTGACGTAGAATCATTTAGTTCTTGAATCTGACACATTATCACTAAGCTAAACGATGCAGGATTAGATAGGCACTTGATTATAAATAGATTGTATTCAATAGATGATAAGGATTTGAAATCAAATTTTGTAATTTTAAATCATGCCCAGTTTAAAACGCAAAAGATATTTATTTAGGATATTTAATCTGTTGGTACTTTGTAAAACTCACCAAAGTAAATAAATTGTCATAATTGGATTATACACATTTAAATAATCAGTGTTTGTCTTATTTATGACATTTTTTTGGATGCCAATGATACGTAATGAAATTGGTTTGAAGTAGTTTCTATTATGCATATTGTTGAAACCTTTCACACATAGATCACTGCATTATTGTGATTGATGTATAGATAATGGAAGAACTGATTTATGGACTCTTTAAACCATGAAAAAATACAGTAAAATATGAATGTTGATTGAATGAAGGTAATAAGTGTGATTTCGAAAATATAGTAGATAATTTGGACCCACCTTAAACAATTTCTTATTACTATCAACATATCTATGAAGTTTATATTATAGATCGTTTTGTAACACTTTTATATGTATTTTCCCGTGTTCTGCTTCAATCAGTTAAGATTTTTATTAAAATATTTAGATATGGTGAATTTGAAGTGGATAAAATGATTATATCGATTGTTTAGGTATTGTAGTGTATTAAAATAACAGTTTTTGTATTGTTATAATGTGTAAAATATCTATATATGATTGAAATCACTAATATATATATATATGTTTCTAGTAAACACCGATTTATTGTTTATGATTTTAAAAAGTATTGAATAAAAAATTAAAAAGTAAGACATTCATAAATTTTACGAGCGTTTTCAAAAGAACACTATAGTGAATCTTCTTTCAAGCAGATATTTTGTCACTTTGGCAATTGGACATGTGATCACTGTCTTTTTTATAGCTGTCTTATTCTATTTTTTTTTTATAAATTAATTTTGTTGATGTTTTAATGTACACATTTTAAAAATTAAATTGTATAGTAAATGTGTGTGTGCATATTACATATATGATTTGATATTATACATAATGACAAGTGACCTTGGCCAAATTAGAAAATGTGGGAGACCTGCTGTATCTATATATATATAAGTGAAGTGTTTTCCAGATACATCAATGTATAATTAATTGTAGTAAATATATATATATCAACATTTCAGCTGAGTCACACTGGTCATCAACTAGATAATAAATATTATGAAAATTTATTTATCATTTATTACCAGTTGGTGACCAGTATGACCTGGTCAAAAAGTTGGTATATATATATATATATATTTACTACAATTAACTATACATGGATGTACCCAGATAACATTTTATATATATCTGTAGCCTATGAAATCTTTATTTTAATATATATATTATTGAATACAGGCATCAGCAGATATGGATGACATTAAAAGTGACAGTTCTTGAAATTGCTGCAAGTTTCTAATAATGTAGTGATAGTGTGCTTAATATATTTTGGTTCTTGCCATTTACTGAGGGACTCTTTCCATTATTGAAAAACATTGGATGGGTGATTAAGAGCAATCCTTGTCAGAGATCATATGGACACTGAGAAGCAAGAACATAGAGATATTTAGATGAAATTAACTTTTAGTTAGTTATTACAGTTTTAATTGTTAATAATATTAAAAATAAAAGTAATTAAATGGTTTGTTGCAGAGTATTTCATAAATAGTTTGACCACTCAAAAATAATAAAGTTAACTGCAATCCATGGATCTTGAGTCTAAATGCCACCAATTCTATAAATGCAATAAAGTATCAAAGGTAATTAAATGAAAGATTTGATGCTTAAAGAATTATATGATATTTATTTGAACAGTGAAAATGAAAAAACTGAACTGTGATTCATGAATTTTTATTTACTGAATCCAAGTGAGTTAAATGGGAACTAAACTAAGTTCTCTTTATGACTACATTACACCCCAGTTAACATTTTTTGGTGAGATTATGCAGGCATCATAGTATAGTAGTAGCACATTTGTCTGACATATTTATGATCTGGGTTTAAACCCTTGCTGAGAAAAACTTAAACAAAATTTTTTAGCTAATCCAGTATTGGTTGGTAAAAAAGTATCTAACTATAGTTAGCTAGATAGTAAATCAAAGATGTGAAAACTCACTCAAACTGGGAATTGGCAAATCTTTTGAGCACTGCCATTCCATTCACCTTCCTCTGAGAGAAACTGTTGGATTTGTTCTGCATTAGATTACTTAAAGGCTGTTTTATTTTTACTTTATATAATTACATAGAGTCAGTTGATCTAAATACCATTGGACTTTAGTGAGCCATTTTTAATTAATGAGATACCAACATTTCCCCCAGAAAATGATGTTTTGAGGTTTTATATTTCTTCAGAAATTGTTTAAATGTTATATAATTTCATTCCTCATGAATACAAGGAGTTCTTATGCAACAGTACTTTAACCCACATTAATAAAAGTATCACATATAAGTATTCCAATTATTTTGTTCACTTCTCTGTATATAAAATTTTTTAATTTGATGTATTATTATATAATGTACTTGCTTAGACTATACTTTGTTAAACATCTGTCAGTATTTTGCCTTTAAGCGGAATTGACAGTTAAAATTCACGTTTGATTGCTATATACTTGAACTAATTTTTTTTTTTTTAATGTCATGTTACAAAGTCAAGTATTGAGACATCATTGAATTTTCTTTATAATCAGGACAAGGTCTTGAATATTTTTGTAACTAGTTTTTTTAAAGTAATGATTAAATAATAGCTAATAAAATTGATTAATTCTTTAATATGTGTGTATATTGATTATATAATATGTATATTAAATAATAATATGAAAAGTCACATGATCTATAATTTTGGACTCTTTGGCAAGGTTAATATGTATTAGCAAAGGATCACATGACTTTTAGTTTGCGTTCAACATCTGCATTGAGAACATCTTTTGTTCATATTATTTTTTGTCTAGCATTAAAAATGGAACTAAATCAAAATTTAAAATATATAATTAATTTTTAATACATGTAACTTTCATTTCAAATAAAGTTTATAACATAATTATTTTTTTAAATATTTTTTAAAACTATTTTAAAAGATAAAAGTTTCGAAAACATTAAAAATATCTTGAAAAATTCAAAATTCACTTCTATTCTTATTTAGTAAAATTTTCTTCTGTTTCAAAGATTCAAAATAATTAGTAAATATACAAATAAAATATATTTTGATTTATTATTTAAAATGCCATTTAAAAAATGAAAATGTGTATAAAACAAACAATTGTCTTATAAAATAAACAAAAAGATACCTTTCGTCTTTATAAACATAATATAAAAAATTCCCATTCAAACTGTGCAAAGAGTGCTGTATTTTGGAATTGTTCGTATCTCCTAACTACACCTGTCATTTAGAAATAAAAATGAAAGCTAAATTATATATTTATTACCATTGAAATGTAATCTTGTATTGCAATATTTACAGATAATCTTAGAAATAGTATTAATATAATGCAATTCTGCATTATTATGGGCCATACGATTTAGTAATTGCAGTTCTAATTCAGTTACCCTCTATTATGAATACTACAAAGTTAAGCACCGTAACTAAAAATCATCTAATCATTTTTAATAGTATATATTTTTTAAATAAAAATAATTGAATTTTTATCTTAAGTTTAATTTTATTGACTCAGAGAATAGATATCCTGCATAATTTAGGGCAGCAGATAGTTTCAGACTCTGGAGTGTATATCTTCAGGTAGATTCCAAGTTGGCTCTTCCAGCATTTGAACTTTATATGAATTCTTGAGCAATAAAGCTCTTTGATTGTTTTATTTAGGAAACAGATTTTTTATTATTTGCTTGCTTAGACATTGCATTTTCAACATTAATGTAAATATTTCTTTGTATTGGAATTAAAAAAAGACTTGTTAATATTTTACCTGAAAATAACTTAGTATGAAGTTGCAATTTGAACTATTATAATAAACTAAAGATCAGCTTTTCAAGCTAATGCATGTGTGCTTTTTATGAATCTTAGCAATAAATGAATACTCTCATCTCCAACACAAGATAAAGTCTTTGTGAAAGAATACAATGAATACACCTATTATTTCAACCCAAATGCTTAAGTATGGGCAAATCTTAAGTACTGGAAATTCACAGGCATCATTCATTCAAACATAGTAAAAGTAATTTAAAGTGATTGGTTAATATCTTCACACTCTCATTTCCAGTACTTAAGATTTGCCCATACTTAAGAGTTTGGGTTGAAAGAATAGGTGGATTCATTCTATTCTTTTACAAAGACTTTATCTTGTGTTGGAGATGAGAGTACACTGGGTCTCTTTTTACGCGGACTTATTTAACATGATTTTGAAGTTACGCGATTCGTGTTTCACCAGAAGTCGATTTCCGATAATGCGCTATTACTTTAAATAATAAATTTCGCACACTTACGTTATATTGAAAGTAATAGAACATTATTGGAATTCGACTTTCATCTTAGTAATTTCAATATTTTCAGTGCTTTATAATAGTAAGATTTTATGCAATAATGAAATTAAAATTATGATTTCCACATTTTATGTATACTCATATTAAATTTTACAAGATTATAATGTAAATTTGTTCAAACATTGTGCGTGTTAATTTTGCATTTTAAATCACATTCTGTTTTTGCTTCTTAAAAAAGAATGTAATCAATTATTATTTTCTTATTAATGACACTAATCATTAATGTGCTCTTAAATTTCAACGAGAGCTAAATGGTTGTATGTCTGGATATCGCGAGCTTCATAAACAATTAATAAAATCATCATCTCAAAGATTAATTACTAATTACATTGTCAGCAGAAAACCATTGACACAACATGAGTGTGAAGTTGGCGTTAGTTGTATTTCCTCTTGTGAAAAATTTGATTTTTTACCAGTTTACAAACAAATTCGGCAAATAGCAATAATAATTAAAACGTGTATAAAAAAATGTAAATTACTGTACTGTCAATTATGCATAAAAATATATTATTTTGAATAAAATTAAAAATAGTTAAAAAAAGTTTGTCTTGTATCAATTTTTTTCAAATTTGAAATTTTTTATTAGTCATATTTTATTTCCTTATTTTTTTTTTGCGCGAATTTTAAAGTAATTTTACGTTGGTGCTTTGCTTTTATGCGAATTTTGAAAAATCACAGACCGCATCCCCCCTTTTTCAATGTATGTTACGTCTATTTTTGCACGATTTCGTTTGCACGTGTTTTCTGAGGAACCTATCTATCGCGTAAAACGAGACCCAGGTGTATTCATTTATTATTAAGATTCATAAAAAGCACATGTGCATTAGCTTGAAAAGCTGATCTTTAGTTTATTACAATTCATAAACATCACGCTATATAAAATAAATATCTCATTTACATAAATTTGAATTATTGAAAAAAAATGATAGAAAGTTATTAGAAGATTTTAAGGTGTGACTTTAAAAGAAGGCAGCATACAAGTGGATAGGTAAGAGTAGAAATATTAAGTTAGTAAAAAGAAATGTTGATAAAATAACATTCATTGAAAAACTAGGAAGGACTGTGTGTTTTCATAAGCAGAATGATAATGTATATATATTAGAAAGAAATACAAACAGTGAAACAGAAATAAAAGCAAAATTAAAAATGTATTAAGGAGAAAATATTTATCACTATTGCATGTAGCATAAAAACACACCAAGAGACAGAAATACTTGGAATTGATCATTGAAAAAATCTGAAAAACTAACTCTTGACTATGTGAACAAATAAATACATAATCAGATTAAACCTGAAGTTCACTTAAATACAAAGTGGATAGATTGAAATTTGCATATTTTAGTTATATTCTGCCCATCCCTATCTATATATTTAAGTGGTCATATTAATGTCCTATATATAAGGAGTCAGATTGTCTTAAGGTCACCATGAGCATGCCTATAATATTGGTATTATCAGGGGCTTTGAGCATTCCATCATCAGATTTTCAGTGACATGGATAGCTGAAGAGTGGAGAGAATTGAAGCCTGTTCATTAAAGTGTGTAGATTTGCTATCTTAATATTAACTGAGCACTGATTATATATATATGGGAGATGACCCAGACCAACTGATGAGTGCTGGTTTAATATGAATCACATATATTAGAGATTATTTATTTTTTTCACATGAATCAATTATATTGGATAAAGTGGGTGACTGCAATGAGCTGGAAAGTCTGGGTTTAAATCCCCTTTAATTATATCTAGGTTAAGTATGTACATTATACTTGTATTTCAATATTATAGTATTAGATATTTGCTTTTTATAGAATACTTATGTGGAAATAGTAACTTTTTACCAGAAAATTAGTCAACTGAAAATTTATTGACTCAAACAGAAACCACCTACAATTTCTATTTTTTTTATTTTGTTTTTTTTTTTAATTGAAAATTGAATTTTAATATTTCAAAGAATGTTTTTAATATCTGAATTTACATTTTAATAAAATTTGTCTTAACATTTAAGTGTTCTTTTAGATATATACTTTTAGACTTTAATAAATGATTTATTGTAAGTTGTATTTTCTAATAAAAACTTAATATCTATTTTATTTTTTATTAATTTTATTAAAAGCATAAATTCAAAAACAAAAAAAAGTAAACTGCTTCAAAAAATAAAATAATGATATTGCACAAAAAATATTAATAACAAGAAATAAGTTATCAAAACAAATGATTTTCTTTAAGCCATCAGGCTAAAAAATGAATTTAATAAAAAAATTATTTTAAAAAAAATCTTTATATTTAATGATTAAAAGTAATAATATTTTGAATTTATTTATTTAACTATTATTTATCATCTTTATTTTTAATTTTTTACATTTTTGTTTATAATTTCTTTTGCAATTAATTCTTAAAATGGCCAACAGGGTTTGATCAAAATATTGTTATTATAAAATATAATAACACAGCAAAGGTACATCCACTTTTTCTTTTAAAATATATATGTTCTACAATAATATCAACAAATAAAAAATCCTTCTCCTTTTTTCTTTTCAAAACTTTATTTTTTATATACAACATATATATAATTAAAAACCACCTTTATCTCACACATTTCAAGACCACAATAACCACACAACCTTACCATATTTTCCCAAACCTCTTCACCCTAAATTCTATAAAACCCAAAATTTTTAAAATTTTTAAAATATTATCAAAAAAAAAAACCCTTCCCCTTTTTTTTTTAAAAAATTTATTTTTTATTAATATAAATAATATAATTAATTTACAAAACTCAATTTCAATGTTTTATCTCATACAGTCATTTTCAGATCTCAACAATATTAAATACACTCAACAAAAAACTTCATTTATCCATATATTTCTTCACAACCAATACCTCTTCTAAAAATACTTCCATAACAAGTTTACTAATATTTAAAAAACCACAGACATCCACTTTTTCTTTTAAAATATCCAAATATCAACAAATAAAAACCTTCTCCTTTTTCTTTCAAACTTTATTTTTTATCTCAATACTGAACATATATACATTAATATCAAAACCCAACTCCTTTTATCTCATCACATTTTCACCAACAAATTAAACACATCAACAAATAAACTTCATTTATCCATTTTTCTTCACAACCAATATCCTCTTCAACCCAATCATTTCTATTTAAAATTACCAAAAAGGTTTGTGTTTAATTTTATATTTAAATCCCAAAAAAAACAGAAGGAAAAAAAAAAGAAAAGACGGGAGAGGTTTATATATAAATATATATATATATTAATAGAGAAAAAAAAAAAAAAGTTTGAAAAAAAAAAAGGAGAAGGATTTTTTATTTGTTGATAATATTGTTATTGTGAATAAAAAATTTCCATTCAAAAGAAAATTTTGAATGCAGTGTTTATATTTATAATTATATAGGAGGTTTTATAGATAAAAGTCATTGGGTAATATATATATATTGACATGAGCAATCATAGTACCATTATTAGAAAACATGAACATGTTAATGTAATTACATTTCACTCATTACCATTGGCACTCTCTATACTATGAATACTGGTCATAATATAGATTTCTCTCACTCTAGGATTCTATCCAAATGTTGAACTCTCTATCAAAGAAAGATCATAAAATCTATTGAAATCCTTAAAAATGCCAGATTATATCAACAAGTGTGTTGCTACATGTAAACTATTTTCCGTTTGGAAAAAAATTAAAAATCCAGTAATCTAAATAGCTTCTGATTTTTTTATTTATTATCACTTCATCTACATTTTTATATACCACTAACCAGGTTAGCAATGACAACCCCTAAAATGCTTTGTAAAATAAAATGTCATCTAAAAAATAAGCAATTATAATGGGTTTCTATGTCAAAATATAAAATAATCAATTAAAACAATAAAGTTTAAATTGGAAAAAAAAGTTAATTTTTAAAGAAATACTAACCTGTTGGTATATATACTTACTATTTAAAATCATTTTGATAGCTATAATTTTAAAATATATATATATATAATTTTCCACTGTTGAATGCATTTTTTCTTCTTATGTAGCCATAGAATGAAGTTCCCTGTATCTTGATTCTTTGAATTAAAACAAAGCATGAAGAAAAAAAGTAACTATGATGCACTTTTTAAAATTAAATTTAAAAATTAACATATCACAGCATATACTTTAAAATTTATTTTTGATGCCCTTTCTGCTCAATTATTAAAATTTGTTATTTTTGTAATGTTTAACCAATAAAACTGAAATTTTTTTGCAGCACTGTTACTTTTTTTTTAATCACATATTTTTTATTTTACATAAATGCCATGAAATTAAATATAATATAGCTAAAGAACTATATTAATAGCTCTGATGAGTGTTGGAATAGAATTAAAGAGGGGTTCTTGAAAATAGCAAAAAATGAAATAGGTATTATTCGGGCGAGAAAAGCTAAAAGACCTTGGATAACTGAAGGTATGTTGGAAAAGATGGAAGTGTGGAGATGGTGGAAGAAGGTAAATACTGAGGAAGGGCAAAAGGAATATAGGAAATTTAATAATGAATTAAGAAGAAAAACAGATTTAGCAAAAGAAAAGTGGTTGGAGCAAGAATGTAAAGAGATAGAAAGGTTTCAACAGATGAAAAGATATGATCTAGCATTTGATAGAATACAAAGTATTTCTTGGGAGAAAAAGACATGGGTAGCAAGTGAGATTGCGAATAAGAATGGAAGAAGGTTAACCGATAGTAATGATATATTAAAAAGATGGGAAGAATATATTCGGTATCTGTTTAGTAGAGGAAATAATGTAATTAGTTATGAACTTGAAAATGAAGATGTTGCAATGGATGATAGAGGTATGGACATACTGCCAGATGAAGTAAGAAAGGCAATCGCACAAATGAAGAATGGTAAGGCTATTGGATTTGATGCAATACCTATAGAATTTTTGAGAGAAATGGGAGAATTTACTATGAAGGAAATAGTTGGACTTTGCAATTTGATATATAATAGTGGAGTTTGGCCTGAAGATTTTTTAAGAACTATAGTGATTCCAATTGCTAAAAAGAAGAAAGCTGTTAAATGTGAAGAGTATAGGACAATAAGTGTATTGTCTCATGTTTCTAAGGTGTTATTGAGGATTTTAACTCAAAGGATTTATGGGAAGGTTGACTATTATATTGCTGAAGAACAGTTTGGTTTTCGGAAAGGGAAAAGCACAAGAGATGCTATTGGTATTGTTAGGACAATTGCAGAAAGATATATTGAAAGAGATAAAGGAATTGGTATATGTTTTGTAGATTTAGAAAAGGCATTTGATAGAGTAAGCTGGAATAAACTGATGTCTATCTTAAGAGATAAAGGAGTATTCTGGAAAGAAAGACGATTGATATGGAATATGTATAATGGGCAAAGAATAAGAGTTAGATTTGGATGTAATGAGATGGATGAAGTGAATATAGAAAGTGGAATTAGGCAAGGATGTAGTGTGTCACCTGTTTTGTTTAATATTTATTTAGAAGATATGATAAATAATTATTTGGACTGTGGAGGAGCAAATGTTGGAGGGAGAGTAATAAAGTGTATAAGATTTGCAGATGATATGGCTCTTATTGCTGAGGAAGAAAAGGATCTTCAGAATATGTTGAATAAATTGGAAGAAGGATGTATGGCATATGGAATGAAGATTAATATTGAAAAGACTAAGTGTTTATGGATAGGGAGAGATGCAAAAAGACTGCAAATTGGAATCCATGATGACATGGTGCAGCAGGTGAAGGGATTTAGATATTTGGGTTGTTGGTTGAGTGAGGATGGAAGAAGTGAAGATGAAGTTAAAAGAAGAATAGCATTGGCAAAGGTGACATTTGTAAAAAGAAAGAAGATATTCTGTGGACCTATGGAAAGAGAATTAAGGAAAAGATTAATTAAATGTTATGTGTGGAGTGTATTAATGTATGGTTGTGAGACATGGACATTGAGTAATAGAATTAAGAAACGACTGGAAGCTTTTGAGATGTGGACATGGAGAAAAATGGAAAAAATCAGTTGGGTGAATAAAATAACAAATGAAGAAGTTTTGAAAAGAGTTAATGAGGAAAGAAGATTGATTGAAAGTATCAAAGAGAGAAAGAGAAACTGGATTGGACATATACTAAGAAAAGATTATAGTTTAATGAAAGATGTTTTGGAAGGAATGGTGAGTGGAAATAAAAAGAAAGGACGGAAGAGATTGACATTATTGGATGATATACGAGATGGAAGGGGTTATGTGGAATTGAGGAAGTGGGCAAGGAAGAGAATGGAATGGAAGAATGGATGAACTGATGTAGTGACTACTCTCTGGACCTGGCTATTAGACAGACTACTATTGATGATGATGATGATGAGCTAAAGAAATGCTATGTACAATTGATTGCTGTAGTTTTAATCATGTATGTAAGTGATGAAATGTTTTTTCTTGTGTCAGTCTATGTTTATGATAAAACCAGCTGTTATCTTGAATAAGTGTCTGTGTGTACATGTGATACAATGATGTGCATCCACTTAATATGACTAATATATATATATATTCAAGCTGAATATAAATAAACTTGGAAAATTCTTTAACAAGTTTACCATTTTTTTCTTTCGTATACTGCCTGTAGTAAATACAGAGAATCATTCATTAGATTTTCAGTTAACAAGATATTTGTAAAATAATTTTAAATGCATATTAAGATTAAGATTGATAATATAAATGATATTTTAAACTTATGTTTAGTAACCTTTGAGCATATAAAGATGATCATTAGCTGCACCGTGTATAAAATCATTTTTTTTAAAAAAAAACTTACAGTGAGTATTATGATCACTGTATTTTTGCTGTAGCAAAATAATGTTCATATGAATTTTAATCCATAAATCTGATTGAATGAATATAAATTAGCTAATATACATATTTTATAACTGAATATTAATACATTTTGTTGTTGTATATGATCAAAGTATGTTACTGTGCTGAATAAAATTGATGGATTTTTTTATTATTTTGTAATTGTTAAAGATGAATGTTTTTGTAAAGTCATTGGATGAAATTTAAGCAAAGTGTATTAATCATATTTTAATTCTATAATCAAAGGAATATTGTTTGTATAATGCATAATGAATAAACTTTACTGTACATTTTATTTTATTTCTGGAAAACATAGCTTTAATGGAAGAAAGTAAAAATACTTTATAAATGTATAATGAGCATTCACAAAGAGATACACTTGTCATAACAACCAGAAAATTCATACATCTTAATTAGAAATTATAAGGCAGATAAAAAAGAAAACTATGGTGTTTTGTCTTAAAGCCAAATAGTAAAAAAAAATCTCTGTTGGTTAATGCATGTTAGTAATATGTCTATCTTGTTTACCACTTGAAAATTTATATAAATGTACTGACATGAACGTATGGAGAAGACATAAAAAATTAGTCCTGTTGTTTGTCAAAAATCTCAGAAAGAAAAATATAAATAATTGTATGAATAATTAGAAAGAAAAATATAAATAATTGTATGGATAATTTTTATTGTAGAAAAATAATTAATTGTTCATAATGTCATGTGATATTTGATAACAGAAATAACAGGATGGCTTTGATCCGGAATTTTAGGTTTTACATTCATTACTGTACCACTACTTTAAACCACAGGGTCTTATTTCAATATACGCATTAATTTGATTTTTTTTTTTAATTTTAAATTATCATTACATTTTTTTTTAAAAATTATATTTAATTTTACATTTTAAAACAAATTCATTGATGAATATCTGTTTCGTGATAAAATTGAAGTTGACAGAAGAAAAAGTAAAATATAATTTTCATTAAAATCCTCCAGAACTCTGTCAGAACAAATCAATATCCATGCTTCTTTAAAAAAAAATATATTGACTAGTTATTTTTAAAATACAATCACCAGTTAGTTATTTCTCCAATGTGGAGTATTAAAAAAAAAAAAAAGTCATCCAGTTATTTTTATAAATTAACAAGTTTAAATAATTTATTTTAAATTTCTAAAATATGGCAAATCATAATAAACTGACTCTCATATCTACAGAATATAAGTGATAATAGATTCTTTAATCTAAACAATCGCTACTTAAAAAAAAAAAATCATCTCTTTATAATTAAGACACCCTGCATGGTTTAATGTGAGCTATAGGGGTAGACTTTGAGTTCAAAGTTCACAGATTATGGCTCATATCTCTCATTTTTGATGCTCAAATTTTTTAGAAACTTCCAAGCAATAAAGCATTCAATTATTTTTTTATTTATTAAAAAAAAAAAAAAGCAAAACAAATCACATGACCCTTCTAGATTACATTTAATATCTATATTAGCTAGCAGTTTTAATTCATTCTATATTTTACTCTAGCTTAAAGCTATTCTTATAAGCTAAGTAATCAAGAGACATCACATAATTGGGGGGTGGGGGTGGACTAATCAAGTCCCCAGTATAAGTGAATTACTGCTTTAGTACAGACATTAACTATAAGCTAGAGAGTCTTGTTACCTGTTGTACTATAAACCATCCCTTTATCAAAGAGTAAAAGTAAGTACAATGAGTATATATTTTATATTCGTTAATTGTATGGTGTTCAAGGTAGTGTCAAATTTATATAATTATATAAGTAGATTGACTTAGGATTGAAGCCTTAAAGTGTTTGAAAATTTTAAGCCATTTCTTGAATATTATAATGGAATCTGTCTTCTGAGCACTCCAATGACCCATAGTCTGGAATCTTTATCTCTGCTATCTTGTATCTGTTATTATTTATGCATATATAATACAAAATGTAGATATTAAGTGTAATATAAAAAAGTCACATAGTGTTTTGATATGAAATTTTTTTATCATGAAGAAAATTTGCCTAAAATCAAGCCTATAAAGCTGTACGTGCAAATTGTTTCAGATTTATAACTTCAGAATGCTTGAAATTTCAATTAATCTAAAAATAATATAAAAGATGAAAATTAATGTTGGGTGGTCACATGTGCAATCCAATACTCATCATTGATATAGGTTAATAGTGAGAAACTTATTTACGTAAATGTCAGGAGTTCATCATAAATAGAGATAGTTCGTGTGATTTAAAAATACCATAGAGCCATAGACTTAAAACTAGAGACCCAGGATTGATTCTGTGCTGAATAAATGAGAAATATATAGACTATTATTTGAATCACTGTTAAATAATCAATCTGCCACTAGGCTGCTCAAACATCATATGACCTATGGGGCAATTAACCATATTTATTACTAGTTCACTTAGTGGTGATTGACCGTTAATTCCTGATGTTCTTGCAGATATTATTTATAAAGCTGAAAGAGTCCTAACATACTGTTTTGGAATTACTTCAAACACTTCAGTTTTTGCTTCTAGGCAAACAGCATAGCTGTATAAATTTGAACTTTATGCAATAGTAAGTATAATTATCAGATAATTGTAAGTGGACGATTATGTATATACAAAACAATAAGTCAATCACATTTATCCAATTCTTAATTAGCCTGTAGTGGTAATATTAATATAAATTTTGATGGGCCATTTTGCAAAGAATTGAACAAGTACTACAGGTAAGCTGTAATCAATACAGGCAAGTAATATTTTTATGTATGATAAAAGGAAAGCTAACCTTTAAATGGCCACTGAAGAACAAAAGCTACGTAGGAATACTGTATTCATTAGGTTTGCCAAGTATTAGGAGATGATGCTCAACTTACTGTCATCCTTGTTTTACTCTCCAATTAATAATAGCAAAATACCTATATACCGACTAATATTAGCTGTTTATTTAAGTTTCTCCTATCTGAAAGAAAAATTGTGTCTGTTGAAAATTTTTTAAATTGACTTGACCCAGATTTGAACTCAGATCATAAGCCTAGCAGGCAGGCAGATGTACTATGCTTTAACCATGAAATTTTTCATTATTTATGTACGTGCGTGCATGTACAGACATATGCATACCCAAAGTAAAGTGAAAATGCTTTAAATTAAAACTATATGCAAATCAATCTTTTTATTTATGAATTTATAAATTTAAATTTCTTTGAATAACGTGATTAGCAATTCAGTCTGCCTATAAAACAACAAGGAGTGATAATTAAACCTACACTAAGTAATATGTGAATCACTGATCATAAAACTAGGATCACGGCTTCAGAGCAATTGATTATATCATTAGACCCAGACAGTATAAATCACAAGTAAGGTATTGCTTGCCTGAAGACTTGCTAATGTTCTTATCATTTCTCTCTTGGATTGTTTTAACAGGTGAGAAGCGAATCATTAGACAATTCTTTCCGGTGAATTAGATATTTAATTATAAAACTGATGTAGGTAAAAGTAGTAATAAATAAAACCTAAATATCTTCAAATCAGGCATAAATAATAGAATCAAATATTTAAATTAAAAAAACTTTTTAAAATTATAATTAAATTGAGTGACTATTTCCGTATAAAAATAATAATTTGAATAAATTATTTAAATAAATATGTCACATAAATCAGCGCATAAATAATATATTGCTAGATAGTCTTTTTTTTTAAAAAGACTCTATTACCTCGATTTTTTAAGAGTAGTAAAAGAGAAGTCTTATCAGGTTTTAAAAATGTTACGATTTGAGAAATTTGTCAATTTTTTGCTATCCATGAAGTTTTCAAAATTCTTTACCAATACAACGAAATAAAAATATCAGTATATTTTTTGATTTTTTTTTCAATACACATCTTTCATATCCTAAGAAAATCACATGAGACATTATGGCTTAAACAATTCTTTTATTTTACAGATCTTTTTCTAAAAAAAAAAAAAATTCGTTTATAATTCTGCTTAATTCTAGTCCTTGATGATTTTTTTTACTAGTGGATTTCTTGTCAATGATGAATGATTCAAGAAGGCAAAACTGTCAATCACTACTATGCCTTCATTATTAAAGCAAAAAGATCTTATAAAAAAAGCAAGGATTATAATGGTTGTCTATGGGGGGGGGGGGGTAGCCCATTTCTGCAGATAAAAATTATACCATAAATATATAACAAACAATTAACCTAGTATATATAGTAATTAAAAAAACAAAACCTTAAAGTATAATATATGCATGTGTAAACTGTACTATTTGTTTTATGCAGGCAGATATGCACTTAAAGTATGTATATGAAGAAGATAATACAACTTAAATCTATGTTTAAAAAAACATTTAGCTTAAAGTTGTTTTTTCTTATAATCCATCAATTCAGCATTCGTTATCCAGTTGTCTGAGTCATAAGTGGCTTATTTTAAGAGTCCATCTTTGTTTTTTAAATCCTTTAATGATCATGGGTTTTTTTTTGGAGGTGCAACCAGCATTGATAGCTGAGGATCTCTAGTGAAAGAGTTTAGAGTGAATGATTGACTTGGTTCTTTAATTATCTTTTTGTATAATTTGTGTATTATAATGTTTCTTTCATTGACTTAAGACATTTTTAGGTTTAATGGAACATTCTAAATCAAGACAAATTCTTCAAAATGCTGTTTATGGTTTCTCTACAGGTTGTTGATTTTCTTTTCTTCATTGTCTTTCTTTTTTCCATCTAATTGCATTAATTCCTTATTAATTCATTCTGTCACATGTGATTGCAAAAGCTCTTCGATATTGTCACCTTCAACTTCTTATTGACATTTTTATCCAAAGTGTTGACAAAATGCTGCATTGGTTGTTGAAGTTAGTACATCTTTAAGACTGTGGTGATACTTTGATTTATATGTCAAAAAAGTGATGAGGTGTTTAGTGGTATTGGTTACTGCTATGATTTCAATTGAAAATATATGTAGCTGTAAACTAAAAAAAAAAAATTAATATCATTAGAAAAAAAACTGTTTGGTTTCATTGTGCAAATGCACAAAGCAATGGTCCGAGAACAGAAGAGTAAGCTTGCAGTTGATAATTTTTTGTGTTCTTCCACAAAATTGTTAATCATTGTACTGAAAAAAAAAACACATATTGAAATTTCTTTTTTTTTCTATTCATAGTCTTATATTATTTATGAGAAATTATTTAGAATCATAAAAAGACAATGTTGGTAATACCTCATTAACTGTGCTGTTATGACCATAAATACTTGTTATTTATCAATGATGTAAGGGTGACCAATTTATAGAACTGTTCATTATCACAGCTTAATTGGGCAGTTAATTTTGAAAAAATAAAAATTCCGACATATTAAAAATAGAAAAAATGTATCAAATGTTTGCATATTGTAATAAACATTTAAGACTTTTTTGCAGTATATACTATGCAGATCTAAATAAGCAACACTATATACAAATACAGTATTTATGGTCTTTTTTAGAGTATAGGACATATTTATTATGTGCTGTAGCTACTTTTTTAAAATGACATTGTAATGGCAGAAATATAGGTCATTTGAATAAAAATTAAAAGCATAAAACTTCTTTCATGTTATAAAATGCATTATTAAATGCATAATGATATCTTCTTCTTCCTTCCCTTTTTTAAAAAAATAGAAAATACATTTGCAATGATATGTGTTTTGATTTGACCAAAATTTATGATAATAAGCAGTCATGGGTTGATTAAAATTCATGTTCATAAAGGTTTTAATTTAAAATTGCTCAACTGAATACTTTAGCTAATACGTGACAGTTTACAATTTAAAATTAATTATTAATAATCTACGAACAAAATTTATTTTTAGTTTTATGCTGAATGAAATTTGTATTTTTTTTTCAATACTATAATTTCTTAAGTTTACTCTAACATTGCCATTGTTTTGCATATGTCTGAAACAAATTAAAGATTATAATTTAAAATCTAGCAAGTAAATATTATTTTTTAAACTTAGATTTAGTAATTAAATATTTCAGCTAATAGAGTACTGTATACAATTTAAAATTAATTACTAATTTTTGCATCATGTTCGATAATGTCTTCTTTGGCTTGATTATTTTTAAAACAGATTATATTTTGATTTAAATTAAGCAAATACTATACAGTAAATGATCTTTCATTGCATAATGTACTAATCTGTTTCTCCCAAAATAACATAATTATGGTAACTAAATTTTACAGTTATTGTACAGTGATTATAATTTCTGCACAAACAAAGTACTGTAAATAAGAATTTTTAATCTATAAAAATGAGTGAATCTACGGTTTTTAAATTAATGTGCACATTTAAAAATATAATATTAATACATTTAGTTATTGTACATTGTCAAAATAGGCTTTTGATTATTTACTGTATTGAATAAAGCAGTCTTCTTTTTTGTAGGTATTAAACTGTACTTTAAATCTATCATTAATTAATGTACTGGTTGTTTTTCAAATATAATGAATAAAAATTAAAGTATTGTACTATGTATAATGAATAAATTTTATATTGTACATTTTTCTTTTAAATGAGATAAAGTCACTATCCTATGATTATCATCAATCTTATGAGATGACCATCATTTTCAAAATGGCCACCAATAAAAATTCAATTTTTTTTGCAATCATTATAGGACTAATCAGTTGTAAATCAAAGCAGGGGGGACTACAAATTAATAATGACTGCTATGGTGAATCCTTGCATAAGGCATTGTGTTAAGTGAAGTATGGGTGTATATTAAATGAAAATAGAGATAGAAATTAGAAAAATCACAGCAAAGCTTTTTTGGACTAAATTGAAAATAATTCCAATACAGTGAAACTGCAGAATTTAAGAGTTTTAATGAGTTAAGTTCTAACCTTTTGTGTTTTACGCCAGCAATAGCATGATGGACTGGAGAATTAAATGTTCCTGGATTAAAGCTCTTCCTGTCAATTCCTGTGCTCCAATCACATGATTTTCCTGAACAACTAATTATTCAATTAATTACTTTTTGGCTGAATATTTCAAAATATAAAAATGAAGAGACTGTACAGAAACAATTATTTGATAGATTCGGATAATTTTAGCTACTAAATTGGAGTCATTTATATTTTTTTCTTTATTCATATGTTTTGAGAATGTGCAATAGAAGTACGCATAAAATGATATTACACATGGAAAAAGGAGATAAATTTGGATTAATCATTTTATATCTTTAAGTTTAATTAAAAAGCAAATATATTAAACTTTAACTGGATTTAAGTTAGGAGTAATATGATTGTCTCAACAATGATTAGTAATATTTAAATACAAGTATAGTATATATACTTAAACTAGATATAATTAGAGAGTATTTGAACTCAGACTTTTAAGCTCCCTTTAATCATCCACTCCATCTTATATTACTGATACATATGACCACATACAGGTAGAAAAGATAAATGATTTCCAATATATGCATTTCATGCTGAACCAACACTCATCAGTTGGTCTGGATCATTATCTCCTACACATATATATAATCAGTGCTTGGTTTATATTAAGGTAGCAAATTTTCAAACATTAATGGACTGGATTCAATCTTCTCCACTCTCCAACTTTTCAGCCATCCATATCATTGAAAATCTGATGGTGGCATGTTTAAATTCCTTGTTTGACAATTTTTTTATTATTGTCATATCCATATCGATTGCAAGTCATTCTGACTTCTCATATATAGGATCTTAAGCCCATTTAAATAAACAAAAGAGTGGACAAGATTGAAGCCTTCCCATTAAATTTTGAAGTTTTACTATCTTAATATAAACTGAGCACTGATTATGTATATGTGTGTGAGAGATAAAGATCTGGACCAACTGATGAATGCTGATTCAGCATGAAATATAATATTGGAGATCATTTATCTTTTCCACATGTATGTAATCATGTGTATTGGTTGTATAAGATGGAGTAAATGACTAAAGGGAGCTTGAAAGACTGAGTTCAAATACCCTCTAATTATATCTAGCTTAAGTGTATATACTATACTTGTATTTAAATATTACATATTCATTCTGCATTCTTGCCATTCCTTTTCTGTGTATTTACATGGGCTTAAGGTTCTGCATATGAGGGGTCAGAATGACGTGAGGTTAACATGGGTGTGCCAAAAAAAAAAAACTGGCGAACAAAGGATTTGAACATGCCATCATCAAATTTTTAATGTTATGGATGGCTGAAGAGTTAGAGAATGGAGAAGATTATAGCCTCTCCACTAAATTTTGAAGATTTGATATTTTAATATAAATCGAGCACTAATTATATATGTGTGTGGCAGATGATGATCCGGATCAACTGATGAGTACTGGTTCAGTACGAAATACGTATATTGGAGATCATTTATCTTTTCCACATGTATGTTATGTGGTCAGTTGTATAAGATGGAATGGATGACTAAATGAAGCTTGAAAATCTTCAAATACTCTCTAAAGAATTAAGTAATAATCATTAACGTATTTATTTGATGTGGATGGCGTTAATATTCATTCTGTACTTAATTTTTTCTTCACACCTCCACGCCACCTACTGTAAGTTTTAGTAGATAGCATAGAAATGTGAGGAAAAAGTTATTACACTGTTGAAATATCTATGAGTAATAGGCGGAAGTCATGTGATAATTCTACACTTGTAAATGAAATTGTAATAATAATAAAAAGAGATCGAAATCTAATTACCTTTTTTTTTTTAATTAATCGTCTGTGGAATTTGTTTTTGGGAAGAAAAAAAAGTTCTAATTACTAATTCAAACCTGAAATTTTTTGATAGTTAAGAGTTTGCAAGTTATTTTGAAATACAGCGTGATTAACCATTTTAAAGCATTTAGTTTTTTATTTGATTCTTTTTCTTTTCTATTTATTCGGTGCTCACTGACTTCATTTTTTTTTCCAAAGGGAAAAAATTCAATCACAACACAATAACACTGGGTAATAAAAGTAAATAGAAAGTTATTTACTTTGTCGAGGCAGTTTTAGTAAGAATCGATTTGAAAGATTATTTCAAACGGTCAGCGAGGAGGCTTTTTTGGACTTAATGAACAACTTTTCTTAAAATACATTTGTAGAGGACAAAGGATTAAAATTTTACAGAAATAAATGAAATTTCACAATTTAAAATAAATAATCTCTGTTTAAAAGTTTTTATAAAACTAAAGCGTTATAGATTGCCAAAAAACTGACCTTATTTTTTTTTGTTGATTATTTAAAAACATTAAATATTTAAAGTGGGTATATAGCCCATGGCTTTGCTACCCTCAACATAGTCAAAACGCAGTAGAAATATATCTAATAATAGTTTAAATAAATAAAAAAGCACAATATCAAATACGAAATAAATAAATAAATAAACAAAGAAGAAAATGAAATATATAGAGAGCTTAAAAAATCACATAATTAATAATACAGCCCAAATACTAGGTCTTAACAATGATTTAACTAGCTGAGAATTTAAGCCAATATATATATATTTGAATAATAAAGCACAATCTTAATTATTGGTAATCATTTAGTAGACACTGATTTTTGAAGATACTTGGAAGGGAGCACCCACTGAATCACTACTAAAAATATCAAACAGTAAATAGAACAAGTAATGACAATCGAAAATAAAGAAAAATTGAGTGCTAACCACTAGGCCACCAAAGCTTGACAAAAATAATGCACGTTTTGTGTATTTCTCGGAACAAAATTGAATAAAAATAATGTGTATGAAGTATATTTTTATTGAAATAACACTATAATTG
Source organism: Epiperipatus broadwayi (assembly GCA_028023455.1). Taxonomy (NCBI): domain Eukaryota; kingdom Metazoa; phylum Onychophora; class Udeonychophora; order Euonychophora; family Peripatidae; genus Epiperipatus; species Epiperipatus broadwayi. The sequence continues at coordinate 1,823,658 of JAQFVV010006324.1, forward strand.
ACAGATGATAAACTTTCAACATTTTAATGAAGGAATAGTAGAATAAAATTTGTGACATTTTAATGAAGAAATAGTGGTTAATAGTCTTGCATTGGTGGTCGAGAGATCAGCGCGACTGACTTGCACTTGCAGGCAGTTGCCCGGGTTACAGGTTCGCGTCCCGGCCGATGCTATGACATTAAAATATATATATATATTAATATAAAAGTAATGTAGTTTTAATAAAAAAAGTAGTACATTCCCCCCCCCCCTTCTTAAACAATATTTGTGTTAAGATGTTTTAATATACATAACAAAGATGCAAATAGTAAGATTATTTATTTTGTTATAGAAAAAAAACAATCCAAATGTTGGGTCATAGCATCGGCCGGGACGCGAATCCACGACCCGGGCAACTGCCTGCAAGTGCAAGGCAGTCGCGCTGACCTTTCGACCACCAATGCAAGACAAAAAAATGTTTTTTTGTTGGATTTTGACAACTATCAAAATTGGAGTAGTTTCTATTAAGTTGTAACTTTTATTTTATTTGTGTTTTATTTTATTTTGGAATTTAAGCAATAAAGATCAAATTCAGTGTCCTTTTATGCTATGATGTTTTTATTTTATTTGTATTTGCATTTTTAAATTTTTTTTAGAAATAATAAAGATTTATATTGTGACAATTTTTTTTTTTATATGTCAAAGCGTCGGCTGGGAAGCGAACCCCGGGACAACTGCTTGTAAGGCAACCGTGCTAACCACTCGGCCACCAACGCTTGACATATTGTGACAATTTATTTTATTTTTCTATAAATATGCCAAAGTTCTATTACTCATGACCTATAAGTGGGGGGAAATATATTTAATATTGCCCTTGTGATTTGTAAATGTGATGAAAAACAATTCCCTATTATCTTTCCAAGCTACTTAAAGAATTCTACATGCAAGTAAATTCCTGTGAAAAGATTGTTAAAATTTAGGTGCCAATACGATCTACTCAATCAGATTGCAGCGACTAAATCTGTATTTGTACAACTCTCTTCTTCCAAGCGTAAGCTTGTGACTAAGACCTGTAGAGGTCCCTACTTTCGAATTTTTCAGACGCTTATTCCTGAGGTTACAGCCTTAGTAAAATATTACTTAATATAATAATGTGCGTTTAATAAAATTTATAATTACAACTAATTTATATATATTTTTTTTTTATTTGTTTAATTTAATTTTCTAAATTTTTTAACCATCTGTCGATAGTAGTATTATTTCTGAAAAAAGTACTCGACATATTTTATTCTTATTTAATATTATTTACATAATACAAATATATTATTTACATAATACAAATCACTTTATTTTATTTTGTAAACAACTAAAATACCATTCTCTGACTAGTTAGTCTATTTATTGCTTGGTATTTGCAATAGTGATTCAATTGCTCCCTTAAGTGTCTTAAAAAGTCTCAGAGTCCTTACTAAATGATTAGCTGATTATTTTTATAATGTATTATATTTTTCATCAATATCAGCAGCATTCGCTCACAAGTGTGTATGACCATTCTAACTCCAAAAAATGTCAATAATAATGATGATGATGATGATAATAATAATAATATTGAAATACAATTATATTGTATATACTTAACCTAGATGTAATTAGTGGGGATTTGAATACAGGCTTTTAAACTCTCTACAGTCATCCATTCTATCCAATATAACTGATACACATGACCATGTACATGTGAAAAAAGAAATTATTTTCCATATATGTATTTCATGCCGAACTAGAACTCATCAATTGGTCCAGATCATCATCTCCCATATATATATATAATCAATGCTCAGTTTTATATTAATATAGCAAATCTAAAAATTTTAATGGACAGGCTTCAACCCTCTCTACTCTCTAACTTTTCAGCCATTCATATCGCTGAAAATCTGATGATGGAATACTCAAAGCCCTTGATGATGCCAATATTATAGTCATACCCATGTTGACTGTAAGTCAGTCTGACTCCTCATAGTCTGGGTTTAAATCCTGTTTAATAATAATAATACACTAAGGATGAGTTTTGTAATGAGAATAAAAATCAATCCATAAACCATAAATATGTTTACATATAAAATATGTTGTATTCTAATTTGTGGTGCTGTCTTTTTCTGCAGTTAACTTTATCACCTTGTGTTATTATAGATCATTATATTTTGTCCTCAGTCCTATTTTCCCAATGAAAACATTTCCATTTCTTTAGAATGTCTTTTAGATAATCTTTATAATGTAAACAAGATTGGCCTCTTCCATGACAACCATACCCAAGATCATTATAAAATACCTTTTAGATAGTTGTGTGTGTGTTTTTTTTTCACACATCCACTTTAATGAAGTAGCAATTATATCACAGGCATAAAGATGAAGAACAGTTTGACTAGCCTGTAATAAGATCTTGCCATTATTTTTTGATTTTCATGATGTATCAATGAAAGAATGATGGTATTAAAATTTAATATATGCTTGTAGTCTGAGTTTAAATCCCTTCTAATTACATTAAGTTCAGTATAGATAATAAACTTGTATTTAAATAATACTATGAATCTATAATTTTGTGAATGAAATTGCAACAGTTTTCTTTCCCAAGATCTTTTTTGCATAGTGAATAAACATTTGACATGAATAATATTGTAAAGATTATGTCTGGTAAGTAGTAAGCATATTGATGAGAGCTGCCTTAGAATAGAAGGGGAGAGATGTCTTTGAAAGTGTTGCTATTAGGTATTCTATTGATTTTCAAAAATTATCTGGTATTTGCTTTCACATATCCATATTGTTCAGATAGAAAAGAAAACCCAAATATATAGTTGGTATGCTAAGAAATATGTTTGTATATATTTTACCTCTGTATATGTATCATGCACATGATTTGTCTAGACTGAATTCAAGTTTGTGGCAGGTGATTCCTTCATAATTTTTACTGATACTTTTTTTGTTATTGTAAGGGAGACTGTAATATTGCCCATGTATGCTATGTAGGTTATACAAAGACCCAATGTAGGAATATAGATACCTGGAATATGTTTTTATATGTTGTTGAGGAATTGGTCTATGGGAATTTAGCCCTTCTTATTTATAGCTTTTTATATCTTCTGCAGTTGGTAAAGCATCCAACATGGGGATCGGAAGATCCCAGGATAGTTTCTGGCATTCACAGTTCTGGTGCTCCAACTTCTTATGAATTCCAAAAAAATAAAGCGATTAGCATTTTTCATATATCTGCATTCTTTTTCTGAACCAATTATCTGTGAATATGGAAATCCCTTTAGTTAAATATTAACATTTTAATAGTCAAAACTAACCCTGCCCAATAGTAATTTATGTTTGATTGTTCTGATATTAAATAGATTGCTTTCAATAAATTAACACATCTAAGAAGAAAAGTGATTTTTATTTAAAATATATCTGTGGGTACTATCTATTATGAAACATTTTTTCTTTTCTTTTTTTTTATTAGAAATTAAGGTTTTAGTTTATTTACATCTTCAGGCATAAAAGTAATAATCATTAATTAAAATTGCTTTCTTGCACTGACTAAATTTTCCCTAAACTCTTCAAAATCTTGAGTTTTATCTACAATATCCTAAGGATTTGTAGTTACGGTTTTATTAAATTTTTTAAGGAATAGTCTGATTATTATTATTATCATCATTATTATTATGATGTTTCAAAAAGGAACTTTATTCAGATTAAAAGAATATCGTCACATACATACTTTAATTTATGTAAATAAATACTTTATACGTTTTTACAGATGTAAACTGGATGAGAGATGTGTTGTCTGTGATAGCTTTATATTACGAAATTAGTTAAGATTTGTTAGTCCATTGATTCGATTTAAACTGTTTCTCAAAGTTGTATTACTTTGTTTGTTTTGGTTATAACTAATATACACGTATTACATATTTTTATTCACATGTATGCTTTGTAACAGTTTGCTAGTCTTCAGAAATTGATTTTGTGCACTGGCATATAATTATGCTGGCAACATTGTGTATGTTTTATTATCATATATCAATTATTATTTTTTTGTAATGTCCATTTTCTTGCATTCTTTTTTTTTTAACTATAGTAATGCTAGAATTTAGAAGGTTCTGGCTTGCAATCTTGATTCGTTGTGTTAAACCTCTATTTGAGTATTTTCTTCAGTCTTTGCATTTGTGTGAATTTTTTGTCAGCCATTTTTAGGTGCTTGATTTGAAAAATGATAAAACATTGAATGATTAGAGATTTGATCATTGTCTTATAAGTAACCAAGTAGCTGTGAAAATATCTGAGTGCACTATTTTATTGTCTCTGTTTTTTTAATTGTTGAAGTATGTTGCCTTGTACTATTGACAAAAGTGAATATGCATTATGTGCACCAGAATGCATAGAGCATGAAAGTTGTTGCATGGATTGTAGGTATAGAATGTCTGCAGTATATGCTCATGTTATTCTGCAGGAAGATGTTTGGTTGTCTGTATGTGCTAATTATTTCATGCTGAATGTTGTCTAGTGCTGAGCAGTTATAAAACAGACATTGCTGAGTTTCTTCTGGTCCGTGGTGTAGTGTGCAGAAGGGGTCTATTTTAATAAGTTTTTAAGCAAATATCAGTTGTAGATTCTAAGCATCTGAGTGCAAATGTCTGGCTAATGGCCTGTGTGTATTTGCCAATATGAATTTTTTTTTATTGTTTGCAGTGATATTTGAGTATGTGTGTTTCTAAACTAGTTGATAACTGATTATAGGTTGCAGTGGGAAGATGAAGGTTTGTCTGCAGATATTATCTGGATTAGACATTGAAGTTCTGGGAAATGACTGAGAGTAGCTACTTTAAAACTGCAGTCTTCTGTATTTAAAAAATATATATGTTGAATGGCCCCAAACCATTGTATATTATTGGGCTACTAAGACATCAGAGATATTGATACTTTTTCTATTCTATAGAAGCTTATTACAACATGCAGACATTTTTGATGTGAGATTGGAGAATTGAATTATGGGAGAATAGTAAATTATTTTGATGATCACTAGCTGGTTGAACATTTGTACTTTAGCGTATATTGAGAGGTATGCTTTCAACAGAGAAGTAGTGATCCATTCTGTTTTTTGTGTTTCATTGTGTTTGTCCCCATATAGAAGGGAAGACCAAGGAAAACAGATGGTTTGCCTTGGAACATTTGTGTGCATGACTTACTGGTGTAGAGCAAGCAGGAAGCAATTTTATTCTAATTAAACTTAAGATCATGTATTATTTAGAAATCTTGAGGTATTTTCTATAGTATTGATATCTGCTTTCTAAAAGAGAGGAAGACTATAATGTCATCTCTATGCACAATGCAAGCTATATGTTGTGGTGTGCCTGGTATCTGGATGTCTTGATACTCTGTTGGATTTTAAGTATGATCGGGTTGATGTAAAAGGTAAATAGTAGTAAGCTGAGTAGGGAATCTTGGGAAATGGCCTGTGTGAGGATGAACTATGGAGAGTTTTTTTGACATTGAGAATGATATGAATTTCATGGCTAAATAGCAGGTTAGTGAGCAGATATAGATGAGTGTGGGGGATTGTGATGTCAGCCAACATGTTAATTAATATAGAACTGAAAAAGGTAAGCACCAATTGTGGTTAACTTGACATAGAAGCAAATTCCTATTTAGTTGACATTAATATATCATCATCATCATCATCATCATCATCATCAATTTATTTTTAAGGACAATGAATTTACAATTTATTTAATCATTTATTTAGACTTTTAGCAAAAGATATATGTTTGTGTTTATATATATGGATTACTTTAAGTGGAAGAACTTTGCAGTGCAGTGGTAGTTCATTCAGCTTACAAACATCTTAGCCTGGGTTCAAATCCATGCTGGATAAACTCGAAAACTTTTTTACATTACAGCCAATCTTATGATTTGTTTTTCATATGGTTAATATAGCTAACCATCCAAGATTGGTCAGTAAAAGGAAATATAATTAGTCATAGATAGAAGGTATAGCAAGAATAAAAAAAATTATTCAAACCATTATCACCAGTCTAATTTCCAGATGGGGATAGAGAGGTCTTTGCCCAGGCAATAAGCTATTTAAAACTGTTTCATCTATTTAAAATAAAGTTTTTACTTCGTTTAATGAGCTGTATTTTCCACTCTAACAATTAAAGTCTAACTAATCCTAAAATATAATGTTTTAGGAAATATATATAACATATTATTATTAAAAAGTTTTTGTCCTTAAGTTGTCCCCTCCAAATAAAAGGTTAATTATCGGAAAGTATCAAAACTTTTAACCTTATGTATTATATTTCAGTTCTTAGATCTGTTTATCTTTTAAATTACTATCTATCTTTTTTTCTGTTTACCCTTGTTATATTAATTTTACCAAAAGTAACTTGGAAGATTTTTTTTTCACTTCTTACTACATGACATGACCACCATCTCTTATGCTTGTGTATAACTGTTGTTAAAACAGGCAAAACTCACTATACATATGCCACACACAGCAAGCTAGAGTAATCAATGGATGCCAGAAGGCTTGTGCATAAAATCCCCATCTAGTGCCACAAGCCAGAAACTAATCTGTGGATATTGGATGAGTAGGCATTAGATGGGGTATGTACAAGCCTTCTGGCATCCATTGATTACTCTAGCTTGCTGTGTGTGGCATACGTATAGTAAGTTTTGCCTGTTTCTTACTACATGTTAATGATAAATATTCATTTTATGTTTGTGCATAATTTATATGTCACTTTGTTTGCATAACAGCAAGTCTGTTCAATGAAATATTCTGCTAGTCCTCCATTATATTTATTATTCTTTATTTTTAATATTCATATATACACCTGGATCTTGTTTTATGCAGTAGATAGATGCCTCAGAAAATGCGCACAAAAGAAATCGCACAAAAATAGACTTAACTTACCTTGAAAAATGGGGGATATGTACTGTAATTTTCAAAAATCGTATAGAAGCAAAGCAACAACATAAAATTACTTTAAAATTTGCATAAAAAAAAATAAGAAAATAAAATATGACTAATAAAATTTCAAACTTGAAAAAAGTTGATACAAGACCAATTTTTTTTACTTTTTTTATTAACTACAGTATTTAATTTTATTCAAAACAATATATTTTTATGCATAATTTACAGTATTTTACATTTTTCATACATATACAGTATTTTAATCATTATCACTATATGACAATATGCAGTTTTGTTTGTGAACTAGTAAGACATCAGATTCGTCACAAGCGAAAATACAACTAGTGCCAACTTCATTGTTTTAATTACTCTTATAATAAATTTGCCCAAACTAAAATGTTTTCCAATCACTGTTGATCCTTCCTATTTTGCTAAGCGATCTAAAATTGAAATTTTTGTGTGCAAAGAAATTCATTTTCTTGGGTGTTTTTTCTTCTCCATTAGGGTAAACTAAAAGTTTAAAATAAACATAAGAACTTAGACTTATGATAATAAAAAGACACATACTCACCACTGTTGGGCAAAATTTAATTAAAACTAACAATTAAAACTAATTTTTTAATTTTCAATTCCATTTAAAAATCAAATTTCATTGTTTCACATTACATTAATTTCAGATCACATTACTTAATTTTTAAATTGTTAATTGCAATTAAAAATCAGATTTTAATTTTTAATTGTCAAATTTAATTGTGCCCACCACTGTTACTCACCTTTTAAAAATAAACTTGTGGACACTAAATGATTAATTGATTACATACTCCTTTTTTTAAAAAGCAAAAATAGAATGTGATTTAAAATGCAAAAACAACAACAATGTTTGAACAGATTTACATTATAACCTTGTAAAATTTAATACGTGTATATAAAATGGGGAAATCCTGATATTAAGTGAATTATGAACTTCTTTATTGCATAAAATCTATTATTGTACTATTATTAAGTGCTGAAAATATTGAAATTATTAGATGGAAGTCAAACTCTGATAATGCGCTATTACTTTAAATATCATGTGTGAGTGCACAAAATTCATAATATTTAAAGTAATAGCGCATTATCAGAGCTCCACTTCTAATCTAATAATTTATATCACATAAAAGAAAATCGCATATAAAGATATTAAGAAGAAACATGAATCGCATAACTTCAAAATCACATTAAATAAATCCGCATAAAACGAGACCCGGGTGTATTATACTTTCAATGTTATTTACTTTTTTCTAAGATTAGGTTTCACACCTATGTGTAGCATCAGATGTAGATTAATGTTCATTTACAGCTTCTAACCTGTTCTAAAGTTTTACTTTTAAAATAGTACTACAATTGCCACAAGACTTTTTTTCCAAAAAAATATATGTTTTAAGCAAAAAAAGAATGTGAATCCTAATATTATAAAAAAACAATATAAGAAAATAAGACTTGTATTTACAGACTATCTGTAATCAGAAGCAGCTAAGATTAGAACATCCAAAAATAAAACATTTACAACGCGAAACAATCTTTAGAAATTAGAAATGTGAAAGTCTGTGCTCATATACCCTATATATTACATATATTGATACAGGTATATAATAAGCCTGTATTTCAATTAAAAAAAGAAATATATAAATAGTCAGTTACTCAGGAGGTCTAAGATTGTTTGAGCATTTAAAATGACAGTTTGAACTTCAATTGTAAAATCTTTAGCTGGGAGGTCATGTGATATGTCTTAGAAATAACAGGTTAACCTTCAAGAATTTTTAGTTCTTCAGTTTTCTATCATTGCACTAAATTGCTAATGATTTCTCTTTCTTATTATTTTATATTGCAAAAGTTATTGTGTGACAAAATTTATTAACATGCTCATGTGCTATTTTCTTTTTTTTTTTAACTTTAAATTTAAAAAAAATATAAAATAATTTGATGTAAGTGATTCCTTTGAATTATTTAGACAAATGTCTTGTTTGTGTAAGATAGTATTATATTAACATTCATTCAGCATATGCGCATTGTTTTAATTTTCATGATCTTAAAATCATCGCTTCCCTTTTTGTTATTATTTTACTTAGGAGAATATGTAGAATATATTCTAAAGTAGCCAATGTAACTATGTACAGTGTTCCAAAAATTTCTTTTTATCTTAATAAAATATATATATATATATATATTATATGGTGTTAAATATTTAGGATTTAATTACTCTGACATCATATAATGTAACAAGTATAATATATAGTGGAATATATCAAATTTATTAAGCGCAAACAGATAATATTGTAATAACGTGAAAGCTAAAACCTTCAACAGATGCGCCTTAAACATGCTTACGTGACAGCCAATCAGATGGAATAATGACATCACATGGAACTCTCAATTCTCAAACACAAGTCAGAACTATGCTGAAAATTAAAATAAAAGAATTATTAATTAATTGAATATATTAGAATAGTTTGGATTTTAAAAAAAGAATATAGAGTTAAAAGATGCAGATTGCATTAATAAGTTCGGTTAGTGAAGAGATTTTTTATATATTTAAAAGATTATATTTTCAGTAACAATATTATATGATTATAAATGTATTTAGCAGTTGATGAGATTCAACTATTATTATTATTCATGATCTTGAATGCTTTAATGCAACAATACAGTGATGAAGTCAATGATTTAAAAGATCATGAATAGTTTTGGTGCTCAAACTTTACACAGCATTCTCAGTTATTAACACGGTGTCTGAAAATTATATTTAAATAAATTGAATGAAGTCTGCATTTCATGATTGAATTTTTTTATGTATTGTCTTCAGTTTGAATAATATTTATGTCATAATATTTATTATTTGAATTTTTTTAATGAAGTGATTTACAACCTATGCACATATGCTGTAATGTTGTTGTTTTTTGTTGTTGTTTAACATCTTAATGAAGTTTTATTGAGTACAGAGGATAGTCTCAAATCAAAGCACAAAATAAAGACTTTTGAAAAGGGCGTTATTAAACCAAAGACAAAATAGAGACTTTTAAAAAGATAAGGGTGACCATCTTATCTTTTGTACCTAAATTCATTCATATAGGCCAATCTAAAGCTTCTTGGTTTGAGAGAGTGAAGATGTATTTTTGCACTTTGGTTTGAAAGTATCCTCTATACTCAATAAAACATTGTTGAGATATTAAAAACAAACAACAACATTATAGCACACGTGTGTAGAATATAAATCCCATCATTAAAAATTATATACTACTACACTAATAAATAAATTGAATATTGCATAATTATTATTGCAAATATTTTGAATATAATTAAAATAATAAGTTATTAGATAGTTTATTGCTTGGAGATTTATAAAGGCATTTGATGGATAGATAGTTTTATTGTTTAGGAATTCATAAGAAGGTTGAGGGCCAGAATTGGAATTGATCTAAGGATTTTGCATTCTAGAATCTGACACTTGACCACTGCACTATGCCATGCAGAGCATTAGTGCAATGAAATTGATAAGTAAAGCCATGATTCATTGTGTTTGAGCTCCAGAATTCATTGATCTACCACTGAATTAGCTATGCCTAATATTAAAATAATATTTTTTTAAAAAACAATGAGTTCATTTAAAGAAATATTTTTTGTATTCTACCATGAGTTCAGATTTCTCAAACAATGTATGATGATTAAAAAATATATTTTATATTCATTAAGACTGTCTTTCAAAATAATGAAAATAGCTTTGAAATTTTAAAAAAAAAAGGCTTAGAATAAAATATAACCTACTTTTTTGCTATATCAACATAATGTAAACAAGTTCCACACTAGTGTGCAAACAAGCTGATCCTTGCACTTTAGTGCATTTTAGTGCATTCTTATCTGTTTATTTTAGCAGACTAATACAGATATTAAAATATAGAATCACTATTCTTCTATCAGAATTCTCCAATGTAAAATTATAGCACAAATATCAATATACCAAAGTCAAACATAATCACAAATTGTTTTAGAGCTTACAATTTGCCAACCAAGGTAGTTAGTTCATTAGCATTAGGGAAAGATTATACTGTTTGATTATTTATTTATCATGCATTACCAAGTCCAGTATTTCAAATTATATTACTAGATGGGTTGTAATTTATATAGTTACCACTTCTAAGTATTAAAGTGGCTACCTAAATTTGTGGATAATACCTAAGCCTATATAAGTATATTTTAAACATATACATACATGAAGAACCTATAATACAATTTCATTTAGAAATTATATACATTAATGTATTAACAAAAATAAATAAGCAAAAAAATAAATGAATGCAGTTATGAAATAGAAAAGAAAATGGTAAATTGAAAGAAAACAATCATGTGATTGAGTTTTACAAGATGAGAAATAGTTTTCTGAGAGATGACCCACAATGCTGGACCATAGCTATATGCAAAATTTATGATTTCAAATTTATGAATTTCTAATTTTTTGATTTTTTTATATAATATTTTGGTGAGGTACTCTAACCCCACCTACACAATGGCCGCTAGAGGCGCTGTTTCTGTGTTAGCACACAGAACATACAGAATAGGGGCCTCAAAGCAGATGACGCTTCTTCCAGCCGCTAGATGGCGCTGTTCACCGCGCATATGCACAGGAACCTTCCACAAGCTAGCTGGCAGCTGTCGCCTGGCAACTACCAAGAACCTAAGTGGCACTGATTGCCTAAACACATCTACCTTACATGTGTCATCTGCTATCAGCACTACCAAGATTCTAGCCCACTACGTTTTATGTCTTATAAACCTAGACATATAATGCAGACTCTCATAAACAAATTTGGCTATTCTAACTCCAAATTAAAGGAAAAAGAGAAACAGCTCTAAAGATGAGTTTTGTGATGACTATGTAAAACAATCCATCACCCCCAAATACATATACATGTAGATCTAAATGCTGGTTCAGGTTTCTGTTTATTTGATATTTTGTGACGCTTTTCTTTAATTTCTTTACAACAATGAATTTTTCTTTCTGAAATATTTCAGCATGATGTTAATTGTAGATCTCCAATGCATTCTATTTTCTATCAAATCTACCCAATGGAAACAATTGACATTGTATTTCTTTAGAATATTTTTGAAATAATTCTTATAATGTAGACTGAGTCTATCTCGTTCATGAAAGTGATGCTCAAATTCACCATCTTTTAGGAAACCTTGCATTATTAATTTATTTTGCTTGTCAAATCCATCAAAAGTATGATTTTATAATTGTTGTCTCTATAGTATCACATCCAGCAAATTGAAGAACATATTGATTGATTTTATAATCTTGAAATTCTATTTTTAAAATTTTATGGAGTGTTCTTAAATGAAATATTTCTAATGTCTTTATGTTTCATTAATAGGAGGTCCAAGTTTCACATCTATATAATAACAGCTTTATAAATAGCTAACTTAGTTGCAGTAGTTATTTCCCTATGATGAAATACTTTATCTTTTAACTTGTTAATAGCAGCTGCACATTGGAATCTACACTAGATTTTAACATTTAAGACCATGTTTTACATCCATACAATAAATTAGGTAAAATGACAGATCTATATACACCTAACTTAATTAATAATTATTTCCCTATGATAAAATACTTTATCTTTTAATTTGTTAAAAGCAGATGCACATTGGAATCTGCATTACATCTTAACATCTAAGTCCATGTTTCACATCCATGTAATAAATTAGGTAAAATAACAGATCTATATACAGCTAACTTGATTAATAGTTATTTCACTATGATGAAATACTCTACCTTTTAACTTGTTAAAAGCAGCAACGCATTTGAACTTGTACTGTACTTCAACTTGAGTGCCCCCTCTCCCTTTTCTACTTATAAAATAAATCAAGGTATTTAAATTGGATTATATTTTCATGTTGTATAATGATTGAAGTTTAAAAATGTTGATGATCTTCCATGTTGTGTATCTAAAAAGTAATCGAATGTCATATCTCACACATTATGGCTTTTAGAAAAAAATTTGAGCCATATATATGTATGCTAAACCTGTCTTCATTATTTTTTTATTATCAAATAAAGAAAACAATATTAATATAAATAATAATGAATGTATTATGTAGTTTAAAATTTTTGGTATATTTGTATAGCAACTATGACTGACTTTTTATAAAATGTACAGGCTGGCATAAATGTAACACATTCTCCAGGTATTTGCTGCTTTGAGAAATGTACATTAAGGTTATTTGGGGTATACATTTTCCATTGTCATGTGGTGTAGGTAGAATTTGAGAATGAACGAATTAAAACTTGATCTAGAGATATTAACATGATTCTGATAGGGAATCATATGGTATGTAAGCATATATCATGCATAAAGTTGTATGATATTTTTTATCTGGGAATCGTTTTGGAAATCTTTAATTTTTAACTATCATTGCAATAAATACCCCAGCCAAATTTACATACATTGAATTGTCTAAGAATTAAACTTCAAGTGCTTGTGCTGATGAGCATTCTGTCACTGAATTATTAGTGTGGGAGATAAATAATGTTTTACATATTGTTTCATTTTATCTGCATCGTTTCCTTTAGATGTGCTAATTTATATGTATTTATTACATAATTAATCATTCAGAAATCTTGTGATATTTATGAAATAAAAATGGACTAAGTTCCGCGCTTCATTTCAAAAACGTAAAGCTTTCTAATACATACCGTAATTTTCTGCTAAGGGCACTGTATATATATTTAACTCTGAAACAAGTATTTTTAAAATCTGAATATTTATAATTACAATTATTTGTTTGCTCAAGATACAGTTATTATATAAAAGAATAAAGAAGTTATTTTTTAAATCATATATATTAATCATGTACATTATAAACTTGATCAATAAATCAAATGTTTAAAAAAATAAATTTCTCTCGCAAATATTTAAATTAACTAGAAGTGAAAAATTACGCCATATTATTTATAAACCTATTATTTACAAAAAAGAGAGACATTTACAATTGCTTCTCTCAAGAAAAATATTTTAATATTCAATTTTATATTTTTTAATCCGTTTGAATTTGAAGTTGTTTTTTTAATGCGTGGAATGAAAATTGTATTATTTTATTTGTTTTTAAGCAAATTTTTCTAAAGTGAAAAATGTAAAATTCTATAAGAATTTCAAAAGAAGGAATGTTTCTGCTAGGAAATGATATTAATCGCCTTTTTTTAAATATAGAAAATCATAGTTATTATAAATAATATTTAATATTAATCTTTCTTTGCTCCTCAACATGATCAAGTTTCACACATCAATCCAAATTATTTCTATCATTCTTATTACTGGCTCTGTATTTTACATCCTTTAGCACAAAAGATTGTCATCAATGTTTGAGTTGCTGATGAAATCCTGAGCTATAATTTTCAATTATATTATATTGTACTAGCTCTGTTCTTCTAAATCTCACAGGCATTTCTTAAAGTTATCTGTCAACTTCAACTTTTCCTTCTCATTCAATTTAGTTCTTTCAAAATATCCTTAATAATTCTTCTTTCTTTTAATATATGCCTAATTCACATATCTCCTCTTTCTCGTTTTTATTTTTTCCAATAATAAACTTTTTTATTTGCTTATTTTTAATTTTATATGCCCTGCGTATTTAGCTCGATGGTGAGCAAGGCAAACTTAAGAGCTAAAGATCTCCAAGTTGAAGTAAAAAAAAAAATCTCAGTTCAATTATCATTTCAAAGCACAAACATCATTTGTTCTCTCAAACAACTTACCACCCACATCGATGTTGATTATCCTCCTCTACTTTCAACATTAGCATATGCTTTTTCTAATGACTTGGCTCATCTACATAGCAAATGCAGAATAACACAATTTTCTAGCTAAACTCCGTTTATTTTATTTGCTATTATATTTTTAAAAGTCTTTACCAACATCAAAGCTCAAAAGCATCAATACTTTCTCTGTCTTTATAAAGAATCATGGGAAATGATTTTCATTAAGGATATGGGTCGTAAGACTAAAAACATTTCGTAAGCTTTTCATTGCAAACATTTTTGCCCTATTTGTTTATTGCAGAGGTAGAGTACCGAATTTGAAACTAATGATTTCAAGGCCTCAGCTAAAAAATATTATTGCGTCTTTTAATAAGTTTTTTTTCTTTACTTTAATATTTATTGCATGTCTGTTATCTAACAGACATTTACACTTCGTGCTAAATATGAAACTGAGTTTCTGTTAGGAAAAATGTATACACAAAATTAGGCCACAAAATTGTTCTATGATATATATATATATTGCACATTAACTTAAATAAAATATTTCCTAAAATTTATTGCTATCTACAGTTGATTGAAATCGGATTAGAACTATCTCCCTCTGTAGATGTTCATATAGTTTTCTCTTCAACTCAGGTTCGCTTTATACAGCTTTAATCGGCTTTTTATTAATCCTTTAATCTTGCTTTTTGATCATAATTACTCAGCTGAAGGTTTAACTTTCCTTTTATTTATCATCATTTATATTTAGTTATAATTAAAAGGGATTTGAACTCAGACTTTCAAGTTCCCTACAGCTATCCACTCTAGATTATACGATGGTACACATGACCACATGTACGTGGTCATGTGTATCAGTTGTATAAGATAGAGTGGATAGCTATAGGGATCTTGAAAGTCTGAGTTCAAATCCCTTCTAATTATATTAAGTTTAATATAGATAATACGCGTGTATTTAAATATTACATCATTTATGTTTTTTATTTGATTAAAATTATTCATTCTTCGCTAAAAAAAAAAAAAATTTTAAAGAACATTTTATTACACTCATAACAAATGTCAATAAAAAAAAAAGCTACTGTATTTGATTAGGACTAACTGAATGCAATTGTTAAATGTTCCCTATGCCGTTAGGTGCTCGAACGTCGTGTGAGCTTCCGAACAATTTATTTACTTATTGCAACTTTGATAATCTATAGTAAATTTTTTAACTGCTGAATGTTTTGTTATTAATAAGTAATCTAAGGAGACAACAATGAATATCTTATCTGTCTCATCCTCTCCCAATCAGTTTTAAAGCGCTATCTCTATTTTAGTCATATTTTCATTTATCTGTAGCTCGATAAAATTTAGATAAATATTAACTTGTTAACACTTGCTTTTTATTTATAATATATAGATAGCAATTACCCCTCTTCCCTCCATACCCATAAAAGGAGAGAGATTGTATTGAAAATCTTTTTGCTTGTTACTTTTTTACTTAACAACATTTTTAAAGATCTCTCACGTGCCTTCTGGCTTTTTAGCAGTTTTCCTTCTCATATAAAACTGACAGTCCGACTAATATGGTTAGACATGATGATCAATATATTTTAAATATATTATTTAATGGATCAAATATTTGACTCTATTAAGATCTTAAAACTGGTCCAAGCGTCAAACTGAAAACGGTTCAAGTTTATCATTTCAGAACTGCGTTTAACAGTTTTTCTGTATTGCCTAGCAATATTAAAGAAACTTTGTCACGAGAGGGCTGGTTTGAAAAATGACATTCAACCTAAATATATAGTTTAAATAAATGAACTCACACTATTTATTGTATGGTTACTTGCTCCGAAGGTCAAATTCAGCGGGTTGTACCAGCCGAATACAACTGTTCTATTAAAATGGTCTCCTTGAGATTTCTATTTTATTTTCCTCAACTACAAACTGAACCAAAAACCTTTAGATTTCCAACCAGCCTTTATTGCTTTGTGATGAACTAGGGGTTTTAATTTGACTAGCTTAAACCCTCAGATTGCAAAGAGTCTCCTCGTAAATAAAATAAATAATTTATAATGTGCCAAAATACAAAAGATTAAGTTTTCGCATCATAATTACTATTTTTTTATTATTATAAATTAGTTTGGATTTTTTTTTTTATTTTAATAAAACCCTAGTTTATTATCTGTATGTTATTATTTTCAAAATTGGTAGCATAAAAATGGTGTGAAACATTTACTGTACCACAAACCCCCTCCCCGCACTATTATAATCTTGAGTAATTAGCAGATGGTAGATTTAGCGTTTATTGAATCCCTAACCTGTTAAGATTTAAAAAATACTGTAAGTATAATTAATGAGTATAATCTTTTATAAAAATGTTTTTAAAATTACCAACTAATACTCATCTAAAACGTATGTTTGTTAGATGTTGGTTCAAATCAGCTTTCCATTTTACTATTTTTTAATGTTTATAAGGTAGAGTAATCTATGATTATCTTAAAGTGTATATAATTTGTATTCTTGGTATTTGAATTTTTATCCTCAGATCGGTTTCTGACTTTTGCCTTTATAAATGTAACCTGAGATTTAAAGATCAAGGAATGTGTATATACATCCAGAAACTAAATCTTCACTTTATCTGCCAAACATGAAAATAAAATCAGTCTAAGGTTGTGAATCCAAGTTCATATTTTAAGCTTGATAAGCGGAATTAAAAGTAGTTGATAAATGCATATATGTATTTCTTCCAACTTTGAATCTCAGGTGTCAGCCAAAACCAAAAATGGTCTGAGGATATTAAAGCTAGGAATTATTTATTTATCTAGTAATCACTGATTGTAGTTTATCTTAGCTGGCAGTAAAATGAGAAACTATTTTTGTCGTATTGATTACACTGAGTGTTTTGGGCAAATTAGTTTTTAAGATGCATTTTATCCCAACCAGATCTCTTTAATTGTCAAATATCTTATACCATTATTCTGTTTATGAATATACTTGTAAATGTGAAGTGAATTTATGAATATAATATATATAAGTGAAACAGAAATATGGCATAGAATTTTTCCACATAAAAATTTTAAACTAAGACTATTTATAGAGAAAAGTATAACTTAATTAATGGAAAAACGGGGGGGGGTGCATATTATAGCTTTTACATTTATTGCTTAGTAATTGAATGGTTTATTATTCAGATAGTCACTTGATGTTCAAGCAATAGAAATGATAGAGTTTGAGCTTTGAACCTGGAATGTTTAGCTACTGGGTTCATCGCTCTATAACTGCATTAAAATACACAGGGCAAGGTCTTGTTTAGATTTAAAAAAACTCATTTCTTTGTATAATTTATTCATTTAGTAATGCTGGAAAAGGCATATTTATAAGCCTGTGTTACTTAATGTGGTAGTAGAGTCTTAAGAACTAAAGTTCTGGATCAAAGTTGCGCTGACATCACATGATCTCCTGAATGACTATTCAATTATTTTATATTTTAGTATTCGTAAACAAGCTAAAAAAAGAGCAGGTAGTTACCAAGAGTTCATTGCTCTGTTTAGAAATGTAGATTTTCATTTTGATGTTGTATCACATGACCCATGACACTAATGCATGCATAGTGGGTATAATTACAAAATTATGAAGCTGAGAAATATCATAGATTCTAGCATTATGCATAACACATTTGCCATCTATCCAATTATTTGAGAATTAAATCTGGCAAGATAAATTATAACAATTTTTTTCAGGCCATAGTAGCTAACTCAACTAGCCATTATCTATTGACCATCTGGATTGCTTAAATGAGTGTTGAGAGTAAAGGAGTTAAATTTTCAACTCCAAAGTGTTTTGTCGATGATATATACATATAAATATTTTATTTGATTTATCCCAGTAATTTTCAAACTTATCACTTCTACAAGTACTTTGTTTTTAATTCATCTACTTTTAACAAATAATATTAAATATCAATGGTTTTACTTTATAAAATATTATATAAAACACCAGTAAGGAAAAAAAATAAGAAAAAATAAATAAAAATAACAATTGAAGACATTTAAATATGATAAGTAATCATACAACATGTTAAATGTCTCAATCAACCTAAAGTCATTTCAAAATTGTTATTAATTATTTCTGGCATTCAAAAAGCTTTTCAGTAATTCTTCTATTAACTGCATAGTTTGTTGGTGTGTTTTGTAAAGCTATTGAAAAAGAAAGTTAAATCAGTGAACTTTTTTTAAAAAAGTCTTTACATTCTTGATTTGTGACTGTTTTAAGAACTTGAGACAAAACAAAATTCAATCTATGAGCACAGAAATGAACAAAAAGGATTGATTAACAGTATTTCTCTGTCTTTTTTAAAAGCCCTAACAAATTATTCAGATTTGCAGCTGCACCTCAAAAATTACTGCAAATAGCTTTTCATTTCAATTATGTTTGTTTAAAAAGTAGAAATATGCAAATAACATTTTAGCATAACTAATATCTGCAAATGTATAAATTGTGTATGAATGTTTACATTTAAATAGTATTTAAGCACATCTGATAATTGTGGAATATTCCTATGGTCAGTAGTTTTAACAAGTGATATTCAACAAATAGAACACTTCTCATTTCATTATGAATATAATTAAGAACAATTCTGACAGAATTTATTGAATCATCCTATGCTCAATTAAATAAGTCCTGAAAATTCATTTACATAGTCTAAATATCATGGTAATAACTCATCATATTTACTTAACAAATATAATTAAATGAGCATGCCAATAGCTCTAAACAAGCTTGTCTGATAAATGCCACAAGAGAAAGCATTTAAAATCTCTATCTAGAATTATCCCTATCCCCAAACCAGTTTTGAGTTAATGGCTCTAGCCAGTGAGGCACTAAATATCAACTCAAGCCAGCATTAGTAAAAAATCTGAAATTTTCAAGACATCTATAGGTCTTCACATCCACTATCTAACTTAAATACCTACATGGGTCTTAATAATTTTCAGCTATATTATATATTAATAACTTTAGCAATATAGCTATTTGAGTTAGGTAGCTGGATTTGGAGACATATAGGTGTCTGAAATTTTCAGATTTTCTACTTAATAGTTAAGTATTAGATAAATGTTGGGCTTGAGTTGGTATTTTAAATCTAGTGTCTGAATATTCTAGTGCCTCACTGATGAGAGCCATTAGCTCGAAATTGGTTTGGGGATAGCGATAATTCTAGATACTTTAAATGCTTTCTCCTGTGGTATTTAGCAAAAAAGCTTGTATAGAGCTATTAGCACCTCATTAAATTAATTTTGTAATACAAGCTTATTAAGTTAAGTCACATGATGTATGACTTGATTTTCTTACTATTAATTAACAAATGCACAGTATTAACATAATTATTGCTTTGCCAGAATGATCATCTTCTTCATGACCATGGAATGCTAATTCATGCATACTTAAATAATATATAATTAAATGCTTCAATATCTTTCTTTTTTTTTTCTTAAATTAAAATATTTAAAGTTGTTTGTATATTTAAAGCACAATTAATATAAACTAAAACAAATATTTTTAAAGGAAGTAGTCATTTTTAACTGATTTAATGATGTTTTGGTCCTTTTTTGAGTTTAAACAAATTATTTAAATAACTAAAACAAGCTGAATTCCATACGTTTTATATTAGAAAAAAAAAAGGAGCATGGCTAACAAAATAATTGGCTTTTTGTTTTAAATTCTCTTTACCAAATAGTGTGTCATAATAATATTAAAATACCAAATACACGTTTTAATGTCTGGTTTTAGTTTTCTTATCTTCATTATTGTTTTTTTTTAATCAATAAAACTCAGAAATCGAAACTATCTTCGCCATAAAAAATTAATTATGCAACATTTATCAATAGATATGTTTGCTTCAGTGATTCTATATATATATGTGTGTGTGTGGGTCTTGTAAAACAAAGAGCAGATTGAAGTCCTACTCTTACTTTAATGATATATGATTACTTTAATAAAAAGATTTTTTCATAATACTTGAATGATTATATCAAATTTATTATACATATTCGTTGTTCAGGACGTGGGTAAAGATGCTCTTTAAATTGATACAAATTTATCTTAACTATTGTTATACCTCTGCTAGAATAACTTTATGTAACATCATTTTCGGATTTCATTTTAAAAATGCTTTCACAAGAATAAAAGTACCACATAAGCTATATATACCAATGGTTTTTTTCTTTCATATGTCAAATGCTACTAACTGCTAGGCCACCGATACATATATCAATGGTTTTGAATTATATAATGCAACATTGGCAAAACAATGGTATAATTTCTTTAACTTTGTATTTTTTATTCAAAAGTCGCTTGCAATTATAGACAAAAATGGCGGTGTAAGAAAATATCGGAGCAAAGCTTCCTGAAACCGTAAATTACATAATATTCAACAACCAGTTAGAATAAATACATACTTGATTTTTTCATTAAATAAATGTTTGTAGTTTGTCGTTGGGTTGGGAAGAGAAGGAAATTTTATAAATATTATAAATATGAAAATGTTATATAAAAAAGATGAAATGAAAACTCTGCTTCTATTGCGTACATGGATTGTATACCCTATTTGTTGTACCTTCACCACAAACTCCTAATAAATCTGGAGAATAGGAAGTTGTCAGTAAAAACGCTTTCAATATAAAACAATTTACCAAAAATATCACCAAAATTGCAACTTTTAATAAAGAGTTATTAATTTGGAAGATAATTGCAAAATCTAATTTTTATGATTACTCTATGTATATATGTGTGTGTGTTTGTGTACTATAATAAAACTTTATATTAGTTTATCAACAAATGAAATATCTCTTCTTCTTTTTTATGTGTAAATTATAGAGCTTCATAAAGCAATGGCAGCATGTCTATTTGTCATGCTTATGACCTAGATTCGAATCCAAGCTGACTAAACTTGAAAAATTTTTAAACTGACTAGTGATTTTTTTAAAAAAATAGTCAATTTTAAGCAGGTTATAAACCATCCAATATTGATCAGTAAATGGGTATTTATTCTAAACTCGTTCAACCTCTCATCCTTCATCAATTGGCAAGCCAGGTGAATATTGCCTTTGCAATATTGCTTTGCCGTCAACATTTTTCTACAAGAAAAGAGTCTTCGCCTATAAAGGGTTATTTAAACGCATCTTTTATTTTACTTATGTAAAGTGGAAGTAAAAGGGTTTTAGTAATTGTATAAAATTTGAATCGTTATTAATAACAGGATTAGGATTTTCATAGCTCTTCTGTTGTTAATTTAATTTAAAATCTACTTATACTAAATGACTTTTTTTAGTAAAAAAAAAAGTCAGAATTTCTTCCATTTAATTGGCCATTTAATGAGTGAATGGAAAAGGAATTTCCTGCTTCAGAATTTATTTAGCCTTGTAGTATTTATATCCTTCATTGAAAAGGATATACTTTACACATAAATCAAACTGCTATTTTTTGTGTGTGCATTCAAGTATAGCACTTGAAAAATTTTCTTTCCTTAATTTGATGGGGGGGGGGATTTTTTTTTTTTAAAAAAGTCTTTGTTCTTGGATAATTAAATATTTTTTAAGTAGCTATGATTGATTGTTTTGCTGTAAGTAAAAATTAAAATAAAATCTTGTTTGAATTTTGGTACGTTTATGAAATATTTAGTGGCTTTTCTCAAAAAAGATAACTAGCAATTAGTAAGTTAGGTTTTATCATCATCATTAAAAATAAATCGAATATTCCTTGAAAGTTCCTAAGAAGTTTGGGTACCGAAATTTCAAGAATTGGAATCAATCCAAGGAACTTATGCTACAAAGTCTGACACTTTACAACCACATTAAATTAGTAGTGCACAATCCATGAGACGCGATCTCCTAAAGGGGTCGCGGCATTTTTTAAAAACTCTTAAGTTTTGGTTAATGATACGCTTTTTTTTTTTTTTAAAAAAAAAGAATTTAATTTTAAAAAATAAATAAACTTCATTTGAAAATTAAATTGTTTTTGTATATATATCATAATTTTTTTAAGTATATGATTTGTTTCAAATTTTTCATTTCACATCCTATGTGCTTAATATTAAATAAAACATTAGGAAATATGCATTTGCGTAAATATCCTTACATATTCGTACTTATTATTTAGGCATAGTAAAAGCATATAATGAATCGCATCAGGAAGGGTCACAAGTATAAAAAAATTGCATACCACTGCACTACACCACCCATGACATCATCATCATTATGAATATGTTTTTGGGCATTTTAGAAAGT
Organism: Epiperipatus broadwayi; assembly: GCA_028023455.1. Taxonomy (NCBI): domain Eukaryota; kingdom Metazoa; phylum Onychophora; class Udeonychophora; order Euonychophora; family Peripatidae; genus Epiperipatus; species Epiperipatus broadwayi. Next base: position 1,846,648 of record JAQFVV010006324.1, read on the forward strand.
GAACTGATGATAAATCAATCATGAAAAACGCTATTAATATTATTTCACAGGAATCAATATTGACTTGTTGGTATGTGCATAATGTCTTTTACCAAACTTTTTTCTATTGTCAGAAAGCCAGAAGAATATGGGCTAGCTTTACGTTATTTTTTACATTTTATCTCTCATTATTTATGAATATTGTATGAAAGTAAAAATTAGAGATTTTCAAATAATTTAATGATAAAGTTATACCATAAAAATATTTAAAAATGATTGTGAAACATAGATATCATTCATTAATATACAATTGCAGTGAAGCTTCAATATGTATTGTAATAATATGCATTATTTCAATTATATTAAAAATGGAAATTAACGAAATCCATTATGCTGTTTTTTCATATAAATTATAAAAAGCATATACAACAGCTATATAAATATTTATATCAGTAATAATTATACACTAAAAGTCTTTTTTGTCACATCGTTTTATGCCCTTTTCTAAAGTTAGTAATCTATTTTGATGTGATGTGATGTACTGTAGCTTCTCCTTAAACGGAGTCAAGAATCTCTCAACAATTATGCCCAGAGAAACCTGTTCGCCACTTTATTTTCCATTCCCCATTCTATGTTTTCCCATATTCTACTCCATCCCATTTCCACAACATAATCTTTGTCAACTCTATGGCCTTTATATCTAAATCCCCCTTACCTTTTCCCAAACCCAGCATAAAAACCAATTATTGCAGACAACTCCATCTAGTGTTCTATGATGGAAGTAAAATATCATTAACAAAATAAAGCATCAGTAAAATAGAATAAAACCTTCATATAGAAATCCAATATAATTCAACAAAATGTAAATAGACAAATATATTTAGATAAGTAATAAAATTATTCTAATTTAATAAATTTTACAATATTACAATGCTCTGATTTTCATCTTGATGCACTTTATTCAATCATGTTTGCTAATAATATTTTTTGGATTGGATTGAAACACATTATTTGGTTTTTTTGCTTCATTATCCTTCCTGATTTTGATGTGACACAGTATTTTATGTAATAAAAAGTTTTCAAGAAAATTCATAAAGTGCATTTCTTAAGTTATGAAATAAAACGTATCAGTTTAGTAATAGTAAAAAAAAAAAGTAAAATGTTCTTGTAATAAATCTGAATGCTCAAAATTTGAAAATTTAATTGGGAATCTAAAATGGATAACAACAATGAGAAATGACTATATAGATTCTGAAACTGATATGGAATTAAAAACATCAAAACAAGTAGAAAGTCTATATCGGTTCACAATAAGACTGTTTATTGTTGCTTTTCAACTGAGAAAAAAGTTATCGAAGAAAAAGAATATCATCTAGAATATGTTAAATAGTGATGAAAGATGACATTTTACTATTAATTTTATTTTAAAAGATAGATTGTGTATAGTAAGTTTTTATTTATTTTTATTTGTTAAGTGAATGTTAATAAATGAACAAACATACACAGTAAATATATACATAGATAGTCCCATCAATTTATTATTAATAACTACAATAATAAATAACTACATTTTTTATTTTGTTTATACTATAATTTTAATTTCTATATGAATAGTGTGCACATAAAAAAGTATCTGTGGTATATATATATAAATGCATGCTAGAAAGTACTATTCTAACAATGTGTATTCTATTACAATAAAAGCTTATCAACAAAATTTGAACTGTTTTATGTGATGCACAATGTACACAAATGGAGCCTAGAACACAACATAGCATATACCATGGCTTCATTGTATACAAAAAAGAATGCCATTTTTATACATACTGATGTAAGATGATATGTTGTTCATCTTAATATTTTGCAAATTTTGAAAAAAAAAAATTTTTAATGTTGAAAAAGTTTAATTATTAATAAAAATAAGTAGAAATCTTCATAATTTTTTTTGGGCATAATAGACTTCTTACAAAAATATTTACTGCAACCCCCATTTGTGTTATAAATTACATCTAAAACACTCTAACGAAGTGCAATATTGATTGCTTTTATTGGGAGATATGGCTGAAGATAAAAATACAATGATGAACTAATTGAAATTTTTCTAACTTTAATATTCACCTCTGAAATTAGCAGATAATGTTGCAAGCTGTCAAATAAATGATTAAAAGACCAGAATATGAGATATATGGTTGCATTTTTAATTTTTAGATTCATTGGTATTTGCATTTTAAAATTCATCTTTAACTTTTTATTTATATTTGTTCATTTAATTTACTCTGTTTTTTATCTCTCTGTAAAACATTGTAACTCATTTTTGACCATCTTCCTAATTTTCAATGAAGATGAAACTTTATCTTCATATATATATCCATTGTCAATACCTTTTTTTTTAGAGTTTGGAATTATTTTTTTTAGCAAAAACCTAGTGAAAAATTTAAATTTTCACTCTTTTATAGCAGTGGTCTTCAACCTTTTCACACCTGCAGACCAGTAAAAATAAGGATAAGGTTTCGCAGACGGCAAAAATAAGGATAAGGTTTCATGGACCGGCAGAAGTCTATAGATAAATTTTCTTAAAGATGAAACAGCTTAGCCTTATATGAAGTTATATACATATGGAGTTTGTATAATAAAAAACTTTTTTTTTTAAATTTTGAATTTTTTTAGAAAAGTAATAAAAAATTTAATTCTATCCCCCCCCCCCAATAAACATCTGTGATAACTAGAAAAACAAATTAATTTATGTATGATTGATTAGATTTTGTTCTGTTTTTTTTTTTTTTAATCAGGTAAAAGTGCAATGAAAAAATAAATAAAAATTATTTATATTAATTAAAAATTTAAAATCTTATTTTGTTATTACAAACTTTCTTGCCAGTCTAGCGCGGATCAGCAAAAAACTTCTACGGCCCGGTGCCGGCGTGCGGACTGGTGGTTGAAGACCACTGTTTTATAGGACTCAATAATCTTTGTTACTGCCATGTAGCTGTATTAAATTATATCTAAATTTTCTTTATTCTGATAAAACTAAAAAGTAGAAAATAAAATTTAAAAAATGTGAAGAAAATGTTATTCACATAAATGAACTAAAAAGTAAAAAATGCATTAAAAATTTAAAAAAATATATCTTTGGCTTCCACAAATAAAGCATGAAATGAGCATGTGTAGAAATTCATCAGTCAGATTCCCACATGTCAGCTGTGACAAATATATGAGCATTGGTACAAGAAGTGGGCATTATATGATTACTGTTTTCACATTTTTTTTAGTTTTTATACATGCTCTTTCATTTTATCTCCACCTTTCTGAATCTCACACCCACACAGAAACTCATGAACAACTTACATTTTTGAAAATATGTCAAACACCTGAATCCTTATACCCATTATGAAAACTTGATGCCTTTCACAAAACTCTCCCAAAATATAGCCTGCTTTTATCTAATTTTAATACTTTTGGTGGAGCAGTAAGTAGTTATTGCACTAAAGATATATATATTCAATTGGGAGGAGGGAGAGATATCAATGCTCTTTCATCTTCATTTCATATATCACAAGCATCCACCTGTATAAAAACTCAGAACCCCCCTATGCATGCATTTCACAAACCATTTTTACATCTTCAGATGAACTTAAATGTCTATGTTACACTACTTTCATACAAGGTAGGGACTGGTTAATATGTACTTTTAACACCTTGTGGAAAGGTAAGCAAGTGGTACTGTAGATATATATTTTTCAGTTCCTTTGATTTTTATCATTTTTTTTTATCTGAATACTTCAACATATCTCAATAATTGGCCAGTGTAACTAAAGAATTAAGGTTATTTGATAAATGTATGCATAGAGAAAGAGGGTTGTGAAAATGTGAGAGGCATTGATAAAAACCAAAAATTTGAAAAATATTACTATTGTGTTTGTTTTTTGTAATTAGTATGTTAGTGCACTTCTAATGACAGGTTATCCTGCAACTCACATTTTGGTTCACCTATAAATAGTGGGATAGCTATTTATATGAATATTAGATGACAAGTTGAATAATTTATGGATAGACTCTGCAAAAATCCTAAGCTTGTTTGAAAAATTCTTGATTACCCAAAAGGTTTCCAAGTTTCATTCAAATTTAAATTCTCGGTTAAGAAAGAACATATACCAGATTATTACATTAACTCTTGTATGAAGCATATTAAAAAATTGCATATAGAAAAGAATTAAAATATAATCTTTGGATGAATAGCAAGAGATTATAAACAAAATGCAAGATGTATGTATAAAGTTTTAGTAGAATGTATCATTTTTTTTTTTTATTATTTAATGTTTTTTTTTTTCAATATATGTTGTTTGGAAATGACTAAAAACAGAATAAATAGAATTCTATCTCTACAAAATAAAATAGCTCTTGATCGACTTGACAAATCAGGTGGATGCTTTTTGTGATTGCCAAAAATCAGTATCTGTATTGTGTTATTTAATAAATACATGGCATTTTTACCTTTTATCTTTAGAGAGCCATATAATCTAAGTTTGGTTAACCCTACTATACACTTCACTACCCATTAACATCAATTTTATAAAAAAATCTTAATTATCTTCATAAGCAAACACAGAACTCTCTTGTATAACCTATTTCTAAAGAAAATTAGCTATTGGCAAACATAAGGAATAGAAAATATTGATAATATATCAAATAATATCCACCCTTTCTTGTTATATAATAACAAATACATTGTAAAAAAAAAAAAATATTGATACCTAAAAGTCAAATATCTAGACTTCTTAATTAAAATAAATGTCAAAAACCCTTATCTCATACAAATGATTTCTTTTTTAAAACAAAAAATAGATACATTGTGTACCCTCTATCATAGAGATTGAAGAAACCTTGAAACTTGCTTGCCACCACTCTTTATCATTAACATTACTCATTCAAATTCACAAACGATCAACAATCTCATTAATAACATGCAGGTAAATCTTTTTCACATTCTGGTTCATAAGATGCTACCAAAGCTTTAAAACCTGCTCATCTCACAATACTAAAACATTAAAAAAAAAAAATTAGATGACTTAAAGAGGAGAGACCAGATCCATGCACCAGCTGATATTTTTGCAGATACTTGAAGTCTGATATTGTTTGTATTTATAAATATACGTTTATTGTTCAAATATAATCAATATTTGGTATATAATACCATATACTTTATTACTTCCTTACTCTAAGTTGTTTTTCTTTTAACAGCACATGTAAATAATTATTAATATATATGTAATTTTATCGTGTATCTCGTAAAATTATAACCCAAATAAAGTTAATTTAAAAATAGTAATTTAGTGTGAAAGACTAAGTAGCACTTAACTTTGATAAAAATATCAAGCAGCAACAAATAATAACTGATTATAGTAATAAATAAAGCAAGTCATATATAGTGTGACATTGCTTTTATAAGCTTGTATTTACAAATATGTAATATAGAGAACATACCAATAGTCCAAACAAGTTCTTAATTGAGAAGTGCCGTAAGAGAAAGTGTTCAAAATCTCTATCTGGAACACTTGTCATTGCTAAAAATATGTAATTAACTGAAGTGAAAAAGAAATTTCAAATGATATCTAAAAATATTTTTTAAATTCTACCTAGGAATTAATAAAGTCAAACTGCTTTGCTCTCAGGTGTTTTAGAAACGATCATCAGACCATCTGTGTAATGCCAACAAATTGTTTATCATATATTTAGATATTTATTTGTGGGTACTATCATTAAAAAAAATAAAGTCATATTAAATAAGCTTCTAAATTGATCATTAAAGCTTTAATATCAACTATACTTTAGCAGTGGTATTTAAATAAGAATAAAGTTACTCTGTTGATCGAGTGCTGTTCATTTTTAGGATACGTGATGAGTGTTGAGCCTAAAACATGTTGTGTCAAGATTGAATGATTTTTTTATTATTAGGTAATATTTACAAAGTTTAGAAAATCTTTTAAATGGAAAAAAAAATTTAATGTCACAAGTTTATGAACTGTGAAGCTATTCTTTATTATTAAATGCATTGCAGTCAATAGTTCATTGTTAGCACATTCTTTGAATTGATTGTTTAATTTATGTTTACTTTATGCAATAATTTTTTATGTGTGTTTTTGACATTTATGCTACATACTTGTGAACTGTGAAATTGTTACTTGTTATTAAATAAACTCTGGTTATTTGAGCCATTATTTTGAAAGGTATCATTATATATATTTCACAAAAAAATCAAATTTGATATTATTCTTTGTATCTACTTCTCAGATCTTCTTTTGTTTAAGACTATATCTGTTGTATTTCCAAATGGTTGTAATATTCGAAGATATTCATTTGATTTGTTTTATGTTTCTATCATGCAACTTATTTGTGTTCGTATTAATTTTAATGTTTTGTGTGTATTTAAGTTTAATGTTCTATTTGATTTTCTTTATTATTTTGGATTTCACTATGCTTTAATCCCAATTTATTTTGTATTGATATATATAATAATTATTAAATGTGACTAGAATATTTGTAAATAAATAATAACTCGATTTTAGTAAACTTTATTGCAAATATAACATTAAACCCCTAATGTAAAAAACACTCAAAGAAATCACTCTTCTCACAGTATACGTGTTCTGCTAAATGTAGTCTTGTCAAATGTTTTGGAGATTTAAATATCTCAAATCATACTACAAGAACAGGCTGAACTTTCTATATAACTGTCTTCAAGTGCTTGTTTCAAAGGGTGAGCATATTTGCACACAATCCCACATATATGTTGTGTTTATATCAGTAACGTAACATTAATCGCAGACCATGCAAAACAGAAACAATTATACTTTTATTTCCAAGTTTATACATATTATTTACTGCTAGATTAAATATGTAATAAATATTAAAAGCTATTAAAGTATTTATAAATAAACAAAATACTACGCATGTGTATATTTAGTTTTGTGTCTGTAATTTATATTTTGATGGCAAAAGTTTACTTTGAGGGGGGGGGGGTTAAATCGCATAGTATGTTTTAACTGTTACATAAGAATTAACCTCAATAATTTATACATTTTTAACCTGTATTGCAGGCTAAAAATGTATGAATCAATACAGGTTAAAAATGTATGAAAAAGTGTTTAATTAGTTGTGCTTTAATTGCTTTGATTTCTTTCCTGGTGTATGACTTTTAATTCACCTTGTACAAGTAAACTTGAAGAGTTAGAAAACAATATCAATTATCTCTAATATATGCATACATTTATAAATATGAGGAAATTACTACACATTAATTAATAGAATTTCTATTATTCTATTAGTTTTAATAAACTATAAATAAACGATAGCTATTAAATATTTACTGTAGAGCATATACAATAATATTTATGAAGTAATAGTCATCAAATGTGCAAACTATAAGAATTTTTTATAAGTCAGTTTTCTGAAATCATTTTATCAAAATTTCAAGTAGCGTCCTCTTGTGTGAATGCCGTTTTCTAATCAATTTTTTAAGATTTGGTGAATTGCATTGATACAAGAAGGTGTTATTTGCAAGCTTTTTAAATTGCTCTAGAAAATCTGACTTTCAAAGAATTCTTATATGCATTTAAAGATTATTATTTTTTTATTATACAGAGGCGAAACTCTCATACAATAGTGCCATCCAGTGCAAACCAGAGTAATCAATGGATGCAAAAAGGTTTAAATTGCTATCTAGTGCCCACTCATTCTATATCCCCAGACTAGTTTCTAACCTGTGGCTTTCATCATTAAGGAGTCTTGGATCTGAGAGCACTATGATCTTAGGATCTAGCCAGCAGCCCTTTTTTTTTTACCTTATTAGCTAACTATAAAGCTTTGAATTCAAAATGAAAACTGTATGAAGAGCTGCCTCTGTGTAAGCAGCTTGTAAACATAAAGAATGTTTATTATGTGATGTTTAGTGGCTAAATAGATATACTTATGTATATTATAGATAAATGTAAACCAGGTTAGAAGAATTAATAAATCAAAATCTTTTAATAGATTTTATTTTATAATCATCTCATTCAAAACATATCTATAAATTCTGTCTATATGCCATATTGATTTTTTATGCATTTAGTTGAAGATGCAGTTTTCACAATTATATTAGATCAAATAACAATAAAGATGAAATATTATATTTTTATAAAGCTAATATGAAAAATAATAAAGCTGAGAAAATACAATCATCACAAAATTTTAAAAAAATAAAAAATTTTAAAGTTATTAATTTAAATTTATTCATCAAATGTAAATTTTAGTACTAAGTTTTAAAATAGAAAATTTATTTCTATTTAATATTTGTTTTGACTTCTATTAGTTACTACTGTTTAGATTCTGTTTCAACATTTTATTGTAAGACTCAATTTTTGTTTTATATTATATATTAATAAATTTTACTTTATTAGAAATATAAATTTATAAATGAAAAATTTGTTAAAAATAATATTTTAACTTTACAAATATGTAAAAATAATAAGAAACTGAAATTCATAATCAGAACAATTACCTTTTTTTATTGGATATTTGTCACATTGCCTTTTTAAAAAGTACTGAATGAAATAAACTTAAAATAAATTATTGTTAAGACATTATAAGGCAATAAAATTCCATTCTAAAATTTAAAATTGCATTTATAATTGTTTTAAAGTGACAAATTTGCTAAGAAGTTTGTAAAGGTGGAGCAATAGTTTTGTTTACTGCTTAGTATGACTTTCTAGAATTGTTTTCTTAAAAACAAATATTTTTGAATAAAATCTAGGTATAATTATGGATACTCTTGTTTTTGAATAAATATTATACAAATATTTTGCAAAAATAATCCTAAATATTTAAATAAGTCATAAAAATTACAGTCTTTTTTTCTGAAATACCACAAAAGAAGAGCACCTGAAAATACTTTCACAGGTGTTCTCAAAGCCTGAGAAAAAGTTTTCTGTACAGTTCTGGCATCTCCAGATTTTTTTTTTAAATTAATAAATCAATATATATATTCCAATTTTTATTATCATGGTAAATGCAAAACTGGAAAACTAGCATTATGGGTAGTCACAGGAAAATGGAGGAAGCTGAAGGAACAGCAGTACCATCTTTGTGTGCATTGGTTAAATTATTCTACATGTGATAATACTCACTGATGATTATCAATAAGTTTTTTTTAAGAAAATCATGATCTTTCATTACTTCATTTTAATCCAAGTCTTGGATAGAAGACATCCATTTAGAGGAGCGTATCTTTCTTTTCTAATAAAATAAGCATTAGATCATGTAATAATTTGTTTCCAAATATTTATTTAATAAAGACATTAATAATATGGAAGAACAAATATATTTTACTAACTGAATTTGGCCAATTTATACACAAGCATGTATATATATGTGCACTGCATGCACAAACATATACATATATATTAATCATTAAAATTAGTCAATACTTAGACAACCTCATTATCAATAATAATCAACAATCTCAACCTCTGTTGTCAAGGCAACCTCTGTTTAACAATAAAGGTAGAATATAAGTACAATTTCTTTCCCAAATTAATAGAAATATAATTATTAATATTATATAAACTTAATTTTATTTTTATAATTAAAAGTAGTTTTTTTTTCTGAAAAATAAAGTTGAAGTAATATATTAAAACAATTATGTCAATAAAATGTAAATGTGTAATGATTAATATTATACAATTCCTATCATATAATATAAAATATAATTATTAATATTGCATTTATCCTGAAAGTATCAAATTATTTTGAAATTCCTGTATATAAATTTTTGATACTTGTTTGTTTAAAAAATACAACTTTTACAAAAAAAAATTATTAAAAAAAAAATCATTTTGAAAATATTATTTTAAAGTGAGACATTATTTACAGCATGGTTTATCATATGCATGTGTTATGGGTGACATTGTTTTGCTATTTAACTGAAAGACAAATTTTAACTATTTAAAATACACAATTTATCAATAATCAGGAATAGAATAATTGTATCAAATTGATATGCGAAATTATTTTTTATACTATTGTATTTATAAGTGTCTAAAGATGTTGAAATACAATAGTAAAGTTATTATCAAATACCATATATGGAAATACCTAACTTAATAAAATTAAGCATTGTATAAAACATTAAAATGAATTTGGCTTTACAAAAATCAATTTCCAGATTCTATAATTATTTTATTTGAATCACCATTTTTATAAAGTCAATATGTTTACATTATATATATAAAAAAAATTGAAACAGTTTGTTCATTTGTAGTTTTCTTATGTATATCACCCCCCCCCCCACCCCACAACTAAAATCATTCCCTCATCAAAACCTCAATAATAATTTATAAAAAAAAAAATAATAAACCACAAAAATACAAAACTCATAAAAATAACTCCTTTTAAAATATACAAAATAAAAAATTTTTTCCCAAACTAATATTCTTTTAATTTTCCATTTTAAAAAAAATAAATAATCACTAAACACCCCAAACTTTTTCCATCAAATTCCTCCACCAAAATGTTTCTTCTTAGACTTTTTTTCTTCCCTTTTCTTCTTCCGTCTTTCTTTCTTTTCCTCTTTCCCCCATCATCATCTCTTCCTCTCCTCTCCTCTTCTTCCCCCAGAAATTTTCACCTTTTCCCTTCTTTTCTTTAGACTTTTCTTTTCTTCATCTGATCAGTCAAAATCTCCTGCTTTCTTTTCATCGAAACCATTTTCTTTCTCTCTTTCTCAGTCTCCCCTCCGCCCGCCCGAACCTCCCACCGCCTCTTCTCCCTTTCCTTCTCATTTTTCTCAAAAGAATCACCCCCCCCCCCCCTTCCCAACCCCTCCTTCTTTTCCTCCACTCCCCATCCCCCCCCAACTCCCTCCCGCTCCCGATCCTCCCCCCCCGCCCCCTCCTCTCCCTTTTTCCCTCCCTTTCCTTCCTTCCCTTCCCTCCCTTTCTCCCCCCCCCTGGCCTCTTCCTCCTCCGGCGCCCCCGCCTCCCCCCTCCCCCGCCGCGTTTATTTTGTTGATATTATAACTACAGCATTAAAAGGTATATTAGCTTATGATTTTTTGAAATGATGGTTATAATTTGTATTCTATAAAAATGTTTAGAAATTACATAAATAAACACATCTACTTAAATATAAACTAATCAAAGCAGAGGCAAAATGTCCAAAGAATTTTTTTTTGGTACAATAAAAAGAAAGGTTTTTAAAAATCAAAAAAAAAAAAAAATTGTATATGAATTTAAAAAAGATGGAGTAACTAATAAGAATTATAAGATATTTATCTAATCTATAAATTTTAAATATATATATATATCTTCACATTTATCAACTTGCTGACAAGGTTTTGGAATTTTTTATCTTTGTTTTACTTTTGATAAAGAATAATATAATACCCATTTACCAACCAATAAGGGATGATCATTTGAGTTTGACTATGAGATGGAAGCTCGAAAAAAAATTTCTAAGCCTGTTTAGAAGTTGAAATTTTAAATTTTATTTGGGCATCATTCAAACCCATATTATAAGATTTGGCAAGTAGATGCATTATCATTCAACATGAGTTCTTTTACCTAATCAGAATGTTCAAATTTATGAAAATTGTCATTTATAATTATTAAAAACTTATATCAGTTAATCTACTATTATTAAGTACTGAAAAATTTATAATTGTGCAGAAGAAAATTAACCTCCACTCATGCACTGTTTTTATAACTATTATAATTCTTCACATATTCACCCATCGGTAAGACCTTTAAAAGCTTAAGTGAATCACTAAACTTCGAGTGTTACTGCCAGTGTTTATATCAGGGCTTGCATCTATTGCATACCTGATGTTATTATCAACAATTAAATTATACAAATTTAGTTAATCTATCACAGGAGAAATCTCATTTTTAACTACCTGCAATTAGACATAAATTAATTATGAATAAATGTAAATCTACCACTAATATTAAGTGCTGAAAATTTTATATTTGTGAAGAAGGAAATTAATTTTCGATCGTGTACTGTTTTCATAATTATCTAATCGCAGGTGATTAAGAATGAGCCTCTTGTATTTCTCCTGTCATAGGTTAACTACATCTGTACAATTCAATTGTCGATTACAACATTAGATATGTAATAGATTCAAGTCCTTATATAATCACAGTAAGTAAGGGTTAGTGTATCTACAAATATACTCTAAGCTTAAGTGATTCACATAAGTTATTAAAACTCTTACTGATGGGTGTGTGATCTATAAAAGTTACAAAAACAGGGCGTGAATGGAGGTTAATTTCCTTCTGCACAATTATATCAGTTAAATAAGTCATGGTGTTGATACTCATCATAAAACCTAGCTTTAATAATGATTTAAAATTTTCTTTTGTAATCAGTTACTTATGAGGTCATGTGGCATTTAAACATTTCCCTTCTTCCTATTATTTCAGATAAGAATTGAAACAAAAATTTATTTATTTACTAACTACTCTTATCGCTAACCCAAATAGTGCAGATAATTTGCTTTTTATTCAAAATTCTGGGTTCAAGCCCATTTTAGATTCATAAAATTTTTTAAATACGCAATTGTTTTAATACAAATTTATAATTGTATAGGTAAAATGGAAAGGGTTTAAAAATTGAATATAATAAATTAGTGCTACTTAAATGTAATTTATTAGCAAATATTTCTTTAAAAAATTAATTTACTAAAAAGTAAAATAAATAAATTTAAATTCATTAATTGTATTTATTTGATTATGGAAAAAATTTGCATTGGGAAGAGAGAGAAATTAGAATACAGTACTGTATTGTAAGAAAAACTACACCATTATGTTATGTTCTAAAAATGATGGTGGAAACAAAATATTTTAAAACATTAATTTATTAACAACTGCCTCTATATCTTTAAAAACATTTAAATAAAGTATATATATAAATCCATTATCTATATATATTCACTTGAATTCTTGCTTTATCTAGTGGTAAATGTATATTTAAATGTTATTGCTCCTTTATTTTATTTGCATTTTAAAGATTAACATTTAGCATTAGAATTATGAACTTTTTGATTTTATATTTTATACAAAATTGGGGGGGGGGGACTCAGTTGATAGGACTTTTTTGTATTTCAACATCTACATGGGGAAAAGTGTACTGAGACTTCATATTTCTACATTGAAATAAAATTTTGCACTGACATTAAAATTCGCCATTTTTTTTTTTTTGAAGATGAATTTTACTATAGGATTAGCAATATTTTGATTTCAGCTATCATACAGATTTATAAATAATTACATATTTATATATGACATTTTTGCATTGCTAAATGATAAAGAAATTCATAATAAGAGTTGAAGATTCTTCATATGCTTTAAACTAATGTAATTAAAAAATAATCACCATTCTTTTCCTGTTTACATTTTGAAAGTAAACATTTAATGTTAAAACTGCAAATTTTTTGATTTTACGTTTTGCACGGAAATATGAGAGAAAAAAATGAATAAATGTTCTATGACTTAATACAAATCAACTTTTACTTAAAAAGAAATTGCACTTTGAAGTCATTTTTACATAAAAATAGTTTATATAACTTTTGCTGATGTCAAACTACCATTTTGTTATTGTTGTTGCTGCTGTTGTTATTATTATTTGAAAATAAACTTTTAGGATAGGATTAACAATGCTTTGATTTCAGCTGACATACATAATTATGAATAACTTTATATTCATACAATTTATAAATAAATTAAAGTTCTTCATAAAAAATATATTTTAATAAATAATAATCATTTGCCACATTAGGTTATATCAAAGTGGTTTATGCACCGTGAAACTATCACTTTTTTTAATGACCTTTTTTACGATCAATATTTTGATTTTGTTTATGAATAATCGCATATTCCATAGTTTACAAATTATGTTATGTAGGTAATATTAATTTAGCACGTGATGTTAAATCAACCATCCTTGGCCACTGAATTCTTTGCCACTTTTTTTTTCAAGATTTATTTATTTATTTTTATTGAAAATTAACTTTTAGCTTAGAGTTGACAACGTTTTGATTTCAACTGTCATAAAAATTTGGAATAATTACATATTTATGTAGCCTATAAAAAAATTGAATCAAATCTTTTAAAAAAAAAAAAAGGTGTGTCATGAAGATAATAATTATTTACCACATTATTACATCAAATGACTGGTGTAACCATGCTTGATTTTGGCTATTATATGGAATTACAAATAAATACATATTATTACAGCTTACAGATAAGTGAAACTATTTTTTAAAAAAAACATATTAGATGGATACTATATTTTTTCACTACATATTTTTAAAATAGCATTCTGACATTAGAAACTACTGCCATATTTTTCTTGTCTTTTGTTTTTATAAATTGTATACAATAGAAATGTATTAAAGATATTCATACTGCATATGGGAAATACATTTTGACTTGAATTTTTATATTATTCTTTTTCTTTTATTATTATTATTATTATTATTGTTGTTGTTGTTGTTGTTGTTGTTGTTGTGTTTCAAAGGTAACTTTATTCAAAAATAAGTGGTTACATTGGTTGTTGATTATACACAGTGTTATACATAGGTTTACACAGTTATTATATTACAGTCTGTATGTTTGACTAGTCTCTTTGCACTTCAGATTTTCCTGGTTGTTGTTGTTGTTGTTATTATTATTATTATTATTGATATATGCAATATGATGTTTTTATGAATATTTTTGCTATTCCATATTGATAGATCTAAAAGTATTTGGAAAATAGAAGGGTTCAAATTCATGCTATTTAGATTATTGGTGTTCTCCCGGTATATAACAGTTTGAAGAATCATTTCAATAAAATAAATTTAACAAAAGGATATGGAACAAAGTGAAGCATCTAGTAAAGAGTGATATGGATTTTTTTTTCATGATATTATTATTAATTGGGGGGGGGGGGGTATTATTTCTAATTTATTAAGACTATTGACATATTTATAATTTTTTAAATACACAACTTAATTATTTAAATCATCACAACATTCTATGGTGTTTTTTTTCTTTCCTGTAATCAACTTTCTCTTATGATTATTGTTATTATCTTCCTGTAAAAGTTTTTATCTTTTTATAAACAACTGTCAAATAATTGTAAACTATACTTGATGTCAAATCCGATTCAATTCTTTCTCTTAATATAAATTAAGACTATCTCTGCATTGGAGTTGGATCCGCACATCATTAACAGAAGCTTGAGACAATAATTTTTATATTATTTATTAGGTTTTTGTACTTGCATAAAGATAAATGGCAAAACAGTTTTTAAACAGCCCATTACAGGAGAAAACTCTCTTTTCTAAATTTTCACAGAGGCACGATGTTGGAGAAATCATTACTCAGTAGACTTGTTAATCGCCGTATGGTAGCAATTGATCAGTTTTTCATTCTAATTTTACACTTTAGCTAAAAATACCCATTTGCCCAATAATATTGGATGTTGAATTAAGGTGGATTTGGTTCATCTTTTTTTTTTTTTGGGGGGGGGGGGGATTCTAAATGTGATTAGAACCTGAATAAAAATTTAAGCCTTACCCAATCTGGATTTGAACCCAGATCATAAGCACAGCATGAAAATGTGCTACTACTATCCCACTGTAATTTTACAATATTTAGTATAAATATTAATTCGAAGAGAAAAATTTAAAGTTGTCTTAAAGTCACTATTTTAAGAAATGTTTGATTAAAAACAAACAAACTAAGCTTGAAGCCAAAAGAAAAATAGTTTATATTTGTGTGCATTTATATAAACACATTAAAATATTATTTCGATAAAAGAAAGATGAAGAGATAAGAAACATTAAAGTATTTTATGTTCCAGTTATTATTTTTCATTATTTTTTTAATGACTTAATGACTCGAGTTGTTTAATCTTCTGCCAACTATCAGTTTCGCATTTAATAAAGTTTGTTATTCTGAATCTTATCTTTTGAACTTGCTTATCAAAAACATTTTTATGTAGATAAAGATTGTTAGAAAAATAAATCTGAGCATAAAATTATATACAATACATTTTTATTAATGTGTGTTGCGTGATTGTTGCAATGGTAGAGTGGAAGACTGGAGCTTTAAAAGTCTACGGATTACGATCCAACACTGTTACTTCCGGCGCTCGAACTTCCTATAAACTTTTGTTCAATAAATTATTCTTTTTTTAATATATATTAAATTCAGCTAATTACTTTTTTAAATATTCAGTAAAAATATATTTTATATTTTAAAATGTTAAATTACACGATAAACATAATTCAAAACTCGTATAAAAAATAATCATATGGTTTGTTCCTCAGGAGACCACGTGACCCACAAGCGCCAAAGAGTCAATGTTGATACATCACTTTCACCCAGCTGAATTATTTAGAATTAATTTTTATAATGCCTTACATGGTTTATTGCAATGATAGTAGATCTTCAGACTCAGGGTTTATCGATTTCCACTCAATTATATTACTTCCGGTGCTTAAAGTTTTTATGAGAACTCTGAGCAATAAACATTAGATTTTTTAAAAAAAATACTCAGTATATTTTACGTTTTGAAATTCAAATTGCAGATCGTGCAAACATAATTTTAAAATTCACATTAAAAAAATAACCATATTGCATGCTGCTCTATAGATTAGGTGCTGTTTAAAACGAAAGAGATGAGGTTGAGCACAATAGTTTCATTCAACTGGTCACATTGAGATATTTTTTACTTTTCTCAGCTAGAGATTAGTTTAGGAAGCTTTCGCTTTCAAATCCAGCTTCTATTTTTATGCTAATCTGCTTAACATTTACATTATATTTATTTACGCAAGCATAAGTTAGTTCAAATATATATATATATTATAAACTGTAAGAAAGACTGTATCTGAATCCATACAACTATGCCACCACTATTCTTCCATTATGAAAGCTGTATCATATACACTCTTTTTTTTTTTGTTTAATTTTACAGAGTCCTGACATTGATCTAATGCTTCACAGATTAATCTGACATTTAGTAAATAATAATCACTAATTATTCATTAACTGACCAATGAGTTGGGTTAACTGTGAATCAGCTATCTGAAAGAAAAATCCTAAGCTTGTAAGCAGAAAAAGAAAATTTAAATTTCAGTATTTCAATCTTAGATTGTGGACATTCAGCAACCTACTTACACTGAAGTGCCAGATAATTTTTTTTTTGGATATTCCATGTTTCACTGAAATTGAATTAGTAAAACTTTATTTTAAAAAAGTTCTTTGATTATTATAATACACACTGCAGTAAAAATTTTGACAATTTATTAATAGCTTCATTAACTGTGCGCAGAGCACATATATATATATTAATTTATTTAAGCGTTAATGAAGTAAAATCTTAACCATAAAAAAACATCATTTAAAATTGGAATATTTAAACACTTTTGAAGCTAATACTTCAATATTTGGTTCTTTAGTTTCAATTTTTTAACTTTTATGCACATTTCTATGCCACCAAAAGACCTTTAGCATGCTATGCATTGCCAATTACTGCACTATATCATAATGTTTTTTTTACAATTTATGTGTTTATTATAATAAATAATTGCATGTGTACCATATATATATACATATGGCACATGAGTATTGGCATTTGGTAATATTTAAAAGCTAAAAGAAGTAAAATTTAAAAATCGTTCAATAAATGCAATTTAGTTTTTTTTTAGTTAGTATAATTTATTTTTAAATACATGTAATGAAAGTTATTTATGTGCTTGGTATTATCTATTTAATTAAAGCTAAAATTGGAGGGAGTATAAATACATACAGATTGTTAATCCAGATAAACAAAAGTCAGAATTCTAAATGCAAGTGATTATGATCAGTTTTACTGATAATTAAATATGTTTCCAAAGGAATTGATAACAAAAAGGGACATTGTAGCTAAAAAAAAAAAAAAAAGGAATGTATCAAATTGTAATCTGATAAGAAGTCAAAAGATGAATATATAATATGCACAGAGAAGCAGACAACTTGCTGGTGGTTTTCTTGGGTCCTGGATGGAGTGAGAGGACAGGAGGGGATAATTGCAGTTTTCTTGTTCTCATAACTGCAGTAAAATGTCTCCATCCAGGACTACTCATATGCTGAACCAATTCATCAGGCAGGAGTGAAAACCAGAGCTTTTTTGGGCACTTTCTCTCATAGCAAAGGTCACCTCAAAAGCTTTGAGTTAGCCTTACCTTACTATGGACCAGAAACATGAAAATGTTGACAGATGGAAATCAAAGTTAACTACCACTGAGCCCTTTATAAAAAGATGATGCATAGTACAATAATCAATGATCTATGAAAATCCAAGGAACTTACCAGTAAGATACTAGTCATACAATAACTTATATCTGATTAAATATGTGCACAAACTAAACCCTAACTAGAAGCTTCCAATACAAACAAAAAGACATTCACTTTTCTATTTCCAAGTGAACTGTTTAAATTAATTGATTAGCATTATTGTTTGAATACATGTTGTTAATAATTCATAATTATCATCTAATATTTGTTAATTTGTTTTAATAATATTTATCATTAATATAACCTTTTCATTATTTCTATTTAGAGCTCGCAAATAAGCTCTTAATAAGCTTTGCAGAATATCCTCAACCCCAAACTGATTTCTGCCATTGGCTTCATCAGTGAGGTGCCAGAATATTCAAGCATTAGATTAAAAATACTAGAACAAGCCCTTGAATATTCTGGCACCTCACTGATGAAGCCAGTGGCAGAAATCGGTCTGGGGTTGAGGATATTCTGCAAAGCTTGTTAAGAGCTTATTTGCTAACTCTTTATAAAATATTTGTAATACAAGTGTGTTTAAATTAGGTCATGTGACATCTGACTTGGATTTATTTGTAACCTTTTCATTGAACAGTTTAAATTTTAGTTTGTTAGATTTTATTATTGAAAAAAATATTTTGATAAATGTATAAATTACCTATGCCAATATGCTCATTTAATAGTCAAGCACAGGGGAAATTAATATAAAATATTAAGTGACAAGAAAGCGAAATCCTGATAATATTACATTTAGCTATTTGCCTCGAATCTATGGGATGTAGTGTGACATGTATCAGTGGGTTTACTGATCCTTGTGACCTCTTAAACAAATAAAAACTCATTCACTTGCAATTCAAATCTGAATAAAATATTAGGTCAGTTAATTAAGAAATATAACTGTGTTTTAGAAATATCCATGAGCGGGATAAATCTTACATAGTTTGATCAACTAATGCATTCTGTGTAATGTACAACCTAATCAAATGATAAACATTACACGTGATATATGTCAATTATTAAAAATACTCTCAATTTTTTTTTTAGCTTAATCAGAAAATTCTTTCACTTTTTATCATTAAAAGAAATACAATGTTACGGTGTGATAACTTCATTGTATATCATCTTCTTAGTACTTTCAGCAATGTAATAAGACAAACTTAATGATAAAATGCAAGGACAAATAATTAAGTCAGTACTTATCCCTTCTGTAAACATCTTGAAGATGGCATTGTTGCACACAAAAGAGTGCACTTTATTCTTCATAGCAATATCATATGACTTTCTCATATACTTCCAAAAGTGAATTTATTAATTGTAAAGCTAGCTAGCTATAATAAACTTGAATAATCAATGGACACCAGAGGGTATAGTGCTATAATATTCCTATCTCTATATTAGTTTCTATCTTTTAAATCTTAGAAATCGTATTGAATTTCAGACTATTAGTTTGACTAATATAAATAAGTAAAAGGGCAGCCACTAGACACTTAAATATATCAATTCCAACTTTAAATCCTAATCCTTATTAATGATACAAAAACTAGAAACTAGTCTAAGAATGGGTATATGAATCTGGTGTTCATTGATTATTTGAGCTTACAATAGCTGACTTTAAAATAGGGTGAAAAAATTTGCTTTTTTACATTTGAACCACATTGATAAAGTCTTCTTAAGAATCCACAGAAATTGGTGGAACTAGAATTTATCAATTATATTCACCCAAACAAATGATTGTGTAAGGTTTAATTATTTTTGTAATCTGTGACATGGTGTGTATATAATAAATGAAAAATTATAGCTTCAAAGTTTGAAATATTGAATTACTGTAGACTGATTATATCACATAATTGCAATATTACAGATTACTTTTTGATAAACATATGAAAATGTGTTTCTTATCTGGCTGTCATTAAAACACAGTTCACAAACTCAAACTACTGATTATCTTGATCTCTTCAACTTTTGTTGTACTTCTCACCTATGGGCCCCTAAAGTTTTTTTTACTAGTGATCCGATGAAGAGTATTGTTTTGAAGAAACAATTAAACTATGATAAATATACTATGGACACTATTGTGAACATTTAAAGTATAATCAATATAATAGATGTGCTGCACACACACAATACTGTGAACAATTTAATTATAAATGTAAAAGTGTATGATCAGTATCTCTATGAACAATTAAATTATGACTTGTGTATATATATATGATGGCCACTACTGTAAACAGACAAATTATGATAACTATAGATATTGTGAACATTTAATCTGAAAGTGCATATAGATTATGAATACTACTATGAATAAACTACGATAAATGTATATTATAAACACTATTGTGAACATTTAAATTATGATAAGTGCAGATACGTACTATGATTATTACTATGAATGATTAAACTCTAAGTACAGATATACATGATGAAAACTATTGTGAATATTTAAACTATAAATGCAGATATATATGATGAATACTACTGTTATCAATTACACTATAAATATGGATTTACTATGAATACTGTTAGGAACAATTAGAGTATGATAATTACAAATATGTATTATAAATACTGGTGTATCTGTGTAATTCTTTGTCATTATGTTCATTCTATTATAAAGGATTTATAGAATAAGCATATATTGTTATTTATAAGATGGCAATGCTTAGTATGCTTTAGGATAGCTTGAAGTAATGTTTTTATTCGTTTTCTATTCATTCTAAATGCTATTGAAATCTATGAGGTTACAACAAGATCTGCCTTTTGTAACCTTTCTACCTACACTTGCGCTCATCAACTAATCAGGCCGCACATTTTAGGGGCACCAAATCCCCCTTTATATAACTTTCTCACCTTCGCTAACACTTACACCTATACTTAACTCATAAATTATGAGCACATATAACCTTCCTTCATACACTTACACTTATCATGCCTAAATGTTTGGGGTACTAACTCCCATTGTAACCTTTCTTCATACGTTTTTCCATCTAAATTCCTTTGTAACCTTTCCTATCCATCCTACATTCCCTAACATACAAATTATATACTCCAAAATTAAAATGTAAAGACACAAAGATATTATTTTCTATTGAACTGATTAGCATGAAACTATAAATCTAAAGAAGACTACAAGATGATTATGAACAATATTATTGCATAATGAAATTGTGATGTTTAAATATATAAGATGAATACCACTGCGAACAATTAAAGTAAATTCAGTACATATATATGGTGAACACTATTTTAACTATGTACACTGTAGTAAGTATATAATATTATGAATGCGATTATATAATGAAACTAGAAATATATAAAAGACATTATTGTAAACAAACTATAGTATATTAGTAACAAATTCTGAAAAAAATTTAATAGTGGTCATTTTACTGTAAAATATCATAATTAACATTTTTTTTTAAAAGCAAACTTTAAACAATACATTTTAATTCTAAAAATAAACTTTCAACCTATTTCCTGGTTGCTTTTTTTTTTTTCTATTTATAAATAATTAAGACGTGGATTTTTTTAATGCTTTCAAAAAAAAGAGTAAAAGCTAGCTTAGTGACATTTATCATGACTTCTTGCCGTCATAATATTTATTTTATATAAGAACTTTGATGTATCATAAAAGTGACCAGTTAGTCCAAAGGTAGAATGGCAAACTCTGGAGCATAGGGTCTATGAACTGTGACCCAGTTTTGTCACCTTTGATGCTAAAACTTCTTACGAACACTCAAGCAATGAACCATTTTTTGACAGATATGTTATCTCAAATAATTTTAATAATGCCATTATTTACATGTCCAGAAAACACTTTCAATTTGTCTAAAAACTTTTTTGTTTCTCATTTTCTAACGAACCCATTTATATATCTGCATTAATGAAAGTTCATATAACACTGGCTGAGTTAGACAAAATATCAAAAATCTAAAACCATGGATGAATATATCAGGCATGGTCAGTGTTATAATTAAATATTTTGTTGCAAAGCAGGTTTGTTGACCATGAAGAGTCAGATGGAGATGGTATTGATCACTAACATTAATGGTAATCTTCACTTATTAATAAAAATTATTACAAAATTTGAAGATCCTGAAAAGATTTACTTCCATTTTGATCACATGATTTACAGATCATTTTATTTACTATGAATAAGATCATCTTCAATCAGCTTGCAAGTTATCAAGTAACCACAAAATGTAAATAATTATAGAATAAAAAATTATATTTTGTAATCATGTGATGATCTTTTGCAACATAGAAGTTATTGAAAATGATGTTATTAGCAGCCGTTTGTATACTTCTGGGAGTCATGTGATTAAATCTCACCCAATCAATCTTTAAAACTACTTCTAATTTAAAACCATAAAATATGATAGATAAATAGGTGAATGTGCTCTTCTTTCAGAAAATATATAAGGTGATAAAAAGGATGCCATTTATGCACATGATTATTTTGGGGTGGTGTCAAAGTAAAAATACAGCTAAGTACTCTTACAAGAGAAATGCTAAAATAATCAAAACTTTATAAAAGTGCTATCATTAGAAACACTAATCCATTTTATTTTGTTAAGAACCATCTATTTAAAGCTTGACTAAACAATGGACTTGATAAGTGTGCATTAATGACTGGAGTATATTAATTTGAGTGAATTTTACTCCTAATGTAAATGTAGAAAGTAAGCCAAAAGTTATGTGAAAACATTATTTAGTATATATATTCTCCATTAACAAAACAGAAAATTTTACAATTGTAAAACCAATAAAAATATCAAAAGACTTTACTTAAAAACTCAACAAGTATAACAAAAAAAGAACAAAGAAAAAAAGAACTATGGGGTAAACTTTGCTAGTTGACTGAGCAGAAGTCTTATTTATGTAAGTAAAACCAAAATTTAAAATGTCGAAGTAAAAAGATAGATATATATTGATAGAAATACAAAAAAAAAAAAATTATAATAATGTGAAAGATACAAAGTAATCAAGTAAATGTTAATACAAGATAAAACTAAACAAACTACAAAATAAATATAATTCATGATTAAGTCAGAGAATCACTAGAAAATTATATATAAGAAATGCATTTACATTTAAAAAACAATTTCCAGTATCAGCCATCTTTATTGAAACTTATAAATTGCATTTAAAATGTAAATATTTAATACTGCAGTTAACATGATGAAATAAAAAAAAATGCAAAATATTCTAAATAACTACAATTCTTAAAACCTGATTATTTATGCTGAAATCATTATTTTAAATAAAAGTATTCTGTTTATAGAGAGAATGAAGAATTTAAAAAATTCAAAATGGCTGCACTCATTAAAATATTGTTTATTGTGAATAAGAATTTTCATCTGCTTATAAATAATCTTTATATAGTTATTTTAAAAATAATTGCAACAATTTATATACAATGTCACTTTAAAATTTGCAATTTTTTTTTTTAAGTTTTTTTTTTGACATTATTTGAAAATAAAAGCTTTATTGTTAATGAGACAAGGCAAATGAAATTAATAGAATCAATTTTCAGAACTTTTACATAGATATATCTGTTTAGCTAATGGGTGCTCTGAAAACAAAGCATCTTTGTTAAGGAATTAGATATAATTCAAAAATTCAGAGTTCATGATAAAAAGGATTAGTCTTCGAAGATAGATTTAATAATTAGGCAACAGAGTATTATGGTTAAAAAATTGATAATTGGCTTACTGAATATTTATTCACTACTGTACATTATTCTATAAAAACAAATTAATATTTTTAGAAAATAAAATAAGTCAACTTTTGAGGCTGATACATCTGTTTACATGTATATATGTCACTTACTTTGTAACAAAGCTTAACCTTTACTGCAAATCCAACATTTCATTGTGTTGCTACTGCAATCAAGCTCATAGTATTTTATCATCTATTATTTGTAGCATTCATTTGTTGGCAATAACCAGAACTAACATTCCTTCTAACTGTCAGCTTCTTTCAGGGAAAAGTCAATCCAAGATCAATATTTGTGATATTATGAAAAAGTATTCACTGCACATGTGCAACTTGCATTTTTTTGAAATTAACTTATACATTAATTATTTGTTTCTCAGTAAGAATATGATGTATTAATTCAGCTTTTATTTGAAAATATTTATTTTTAATAAAAAAGTAATCAGTTACACCAAATGTAAAAAGCCTATTGTTAAATAAGTGACACTTATTGTTAAATATCAAATAACCACTTCATTATTATTTGGGGGAAGGAGAGGGGGCTGGAATTGTAAATGAAATTTTAATATTTAAAAAAACTGCTTTCATTAGAATACATTTTAACATAAGTCTAAAAATAAAATCTTTTGCTTCTCAGTTAAAAGGTTTTTAATTTTATTAATTTACATATTTTCCTTCACGATTTGACTAGTTATTCCTTTATTTTGACAGTCTCATTTAATGTTAATAAAATGCAAATTTGCATACTCTTCTCAGAGTTTCTTCTCTGTTCACTATTTTATTAAATGCATTCATTATGAATAATCCATAAAAAATATTTGGTATATGCTTGCATTTCATTCTTACTGAAACTAATACTAATTAATTGTGTGATAGCTTCATACATTGATAAATATCATTATATAAAGAATGTGCATATGATTATAAATTCAAGTACAGTACTTAATGTTTGTTTCTACATTGCAGTTTTCAATATCTGACATTTATATCTATGTTACTCTCTTTTCATTGTATTAGATCATCTCATGATATGACCTAATTAGGACAATTTCAATCTGTTCATGTGATGTTCAAATTTAGATCCAATGAGATTAGGTACTCATGGAATTTTCATCCTTGCCATTAACACAGTTCAAAAGCATCAACAGTTTTTTCATTCTTTTACAGTTGGAATCTTTACATCCATGAATAAAAGTATTTATATACTCCTATATATTTGTACTTTAAGTACTATTTGATAAAATAGTCTTTGATCAGATATACTTCATTAACTAAGGAATAAATATAACATTTTAAAAAATTGTAATTTTATATTTTGCTATTCTGTTCATTAATTAATTTTCATATTCAGATGATAACATTTTAAAGTTCTTTCTTCATAAAAAAAAACAACAACTTTATTTTATAATACATATGAACTTATGGAATGAATTTTGTTTGCTATTCTAGATCTAAAATATTATGTTAATATCAATTTTTGAAAGTGTAATGATAACAATTCTTTTCTAGTATCACTGATGTGTTGTATATATATAATTAATTATTCATTATTCTTTGAAATTCTTCATCTCTACAAATCCTTGATTCAGTTTTATTTTTTTTAAATGTAACATACAAGTGCTGTAATTTAATTAAATTATTGAAAAATTAATTAGAAAAACTTTTTTTTTTCAGTCAAGATTTAATTTTACTAAAACCTTAAAACAGTTTTTGTTTCAAAAATGAGATTTTTTCCAGCTTTCAATTATTAACAAAATCAGTTCTCTTCATCCTGATTTTAGGCCATACATGATAATTTTAAATAAGCAATGGACACCAAATGGCATCATACTATATGGACAATTTAGCCTCTGTGTAAACAGCTTGTGTAAGCATAAGAAATAGTAGTGATTATGTGATGTTTAGTGGTTAATAACTCAATCCCTGACTTTTGCCTTCTTCAGTAAAGATTAGAATTTAAAGCTTTGAAGACAAAAAATCAGAAATCAGTCTGGGGTTGGAGAAATTATAGGATTATACTTTCTGTTGTTCAGAGTTTATTCAGATTTCCAGTAGATGGCGTTAGAGTAGAGTGAAGAGAAATGCACTTGGAATCATGTGACAAGTATAAGAGCAAATTATGTGATAATGTTATTGGTATTACTGCAGCTTATTGATATTTATATATCGATTAATCATTAAATATTATATAAATATTTATATGGTTAGTTGCTTGTGAGATCATGTGTCATTCTATCACTCAAATGAAGTCAAACAACAATTTCTATTTAACTTTTTTTTATATACTTTATTTAGATTAGAGTTAATTCAGGAATGTTTAGCTTTCAATATGTCATTCTATAACTGTTAAACCACAAACAGTTAAACTATTAAAATTTATAAAAAGTGAAACAAAAAATAAGGTCAAATTCCATATCTATCTGTAATTTTAAAAAAAAATATTTTCTCAAAAATATACATTTTTTATTAACTAAAATTAAAACTTAAAACAGTCATTAAATACCCAATTATAGATCCAAAGTTCTATCCAAGAGCCCTTAATTGAGAGTCAGTGGAGGAGAAAAAAGTGCTCATTAAATTTGCCAGTTGTGAGGGTTTGAATGCTCTTTCCATTCTTCATTTGGCCGCTAACTAATAATATCTAGATATCCATTTACTGACTTGATAATAAATGGCTAGTTATGAGTTAACTTCATGATAGAAAATCTCAAGGATGTAGAAAAAATATTTTATTAGTCTGCTTAACTCATATTCAAACCCAGGTTATAGAAATGACAACTAGATGCATTTTCCTTGTGCCAAGAGGGCCTCATGGTTCAACTCTGCTATAGTGATTTCCGTCTGAGATTCATTGCAGATATATACTTAAATTAAGTATGTTTGTTTAGATCTGAAGTATGTAAAGTATATATATCAGCTTTATTTTTTTAGTTTTTAAGACAAAGGCTCATTTATTTTGCCAAGTTTAAGCAATCTGTTTCTGATTCTAAAATATTTCCATATCAAATTTCTAATTAGAAAAACATGTCATTATTACAAATTAAAATAGTGAAATTATTTATAACAATTACTTAAAAATTATACTTACCCTGCAAAAATATAAATATTTATACAAGAATACACAAGCAATTATTTATTAGATATAAATAAAACAAATAACTAAACTTAGTTGTAACAGCTGAAAATTTTGTTAAACTATAAATAAATGTAGTTCATTTCTTTTTACTAAAATGTTTGTTTATTTTAGAAATAAATTATTTAATAAAATAAGATGTAATTACTATTGAATTTACTTTAACTTAATTAAAGGTCTTATACTACAAAAACAGTCTTCTTAATAAGTAACGACTCGTTGGGCTTGTTAACTACTGGGCAGTTATAGTTTAAGTGATTTTCCATTTTTGTTTTATCCTCTAGATAAGAAATATCTATTTATCTGGCTTGAATATACCTAATCCTAAGTCTCTTAAAAACAATTGTACTTGGCTTTGATTCAAACCCAAGGCCACATGCATAGCAATTGACTCTAAATCATGAAGCCCTTCTTACTAAAAGTAATAGAGCCAACCTAAAATAACTATTTCTTGTATTTACTTTATTTAAATAATAAACTTTAAGTGGAAAATGTTATCTTTTTTTTTTTCATATGTCAAAGCTCTGACCGAGAAGCGAACCCGGGCCAGCTGCTTGGAAGGCAGCTATGCTAACCGCTGGCCACCAACGCTTGACAAAATGTTATCTTTAATGTCAACAGTATTTTTTTTATTAGTCACAAGCAATCACTTGTAAATGAATATGATCATTCAAATTGTAGAAACCAACAAAAAAACACACACGAGAGAGAATAATAAGTTAAAGAGATGTTTGTGATGACTATACACTCCATTTTTAAATCGCAAATACAACTATATATATTACAGGACAGTCATAAATTACATTCATTAGACTAGAGATTATCCACTTAATGAATAATATTTCTGTAATTAAATATCACTACAACATTCTCATGCAAAGTTGAGACTGGTTTCTGTCTACTTTTAACACATTGTGGAGGGATGTAATCATAAACATGTGACCAAAGACATGTAAAAAAGATGTATATCTTTGTCATATGTTTATGATTACATTCTTCTGCAAGGTGTTAAAAGTAGATAGAAACCAGACTCAACCTTGCATGAGAATGGTGTAGTGAAATTTACCTACAGAAATATTCATTAAGTGTATAATTTCTAGTCTAATGAATGAATAATAAAAAATTGTTAATATACTTCCATCAAGTGATTTGTATCATTGTGAGGGCAGAACATTTGACACATCAATTAAACTGTAGTAATTTGCTATTCATATATATATACACACTGATCAATGATAAAGTAGGTGTAAGAGATTGTGTTCTGAGCCAAATGATGAATGCTGGTTCCAAACAAAATGTGCATCTTGGGGATCATACATCCTTTTCACACATCTTTGGCCATATGTCTATAATTACACCCCTCAATAGTGCTAAAAGTGGATAGAAACCGGTCTCTACCTTGCATAAGAATGCAGTGAAAATTACACTACAAAAATATTCATTCATTTAATCCTAAATTCTGTTTTTTGTCATTTTATAATGCTTTTTTTCTTTTAACTTATTCTTTAGAAGACTTTTTTTTTTTGAACCTTTATTAAATGTAACTTTCCATTGTAATTTATTCTTAAACGTATTCTCTCAAGGAAAGCAATTAATATTACACCTTCTTGACATATATTTAACATCATCATTCTAATGTAAATGAGATGAGCTTCTGTTATTAAAATGTACTCAAATTCGCTATAATTTTTTTAAAATAAAAACTGTTACCTATCCATTTAAAATCCACCCTCACAATAACAGATTCAGTATCATCACATCATTGAGAAAGCTAGAAAATCATCTCATCGGTTTTTTAATTTTGTCATGCTACTTTCAGAATCTTATAGAACACCTTTAATGTTTAAATAAAAGTAATACTTAAACTATATGTAATTAGAGAGGACTTGAACCCAGACTTCCAAGTTCCCTTTAGTCATTCAGTTTATCTTATACAACTGGCATACATGCAAGAAAGATAAATGATATCCAATATATGTATTTCATCCTGAACCAGCACTTATCAGTTGGTCCAGATCATCATCTTCCACACACATATATAATCAGTGCTCGATTTATATTAAGATAGTAAATCTTCAAACTTTAATGAACAGGCTCCAATCTTCTTCACTCTGATGATGGCACATTCAAAGCCCCTGTATTGCCAATTTTTTACTGTTATATCCATGTTGACTGTAAGTCATTCTGACTACAGGGAGCTTGGAAAAGTTTATCATGCTTTTTCACTTAGCTTTAAGTAGTAAAAGATAAAGAAGTGTGATTGATGAATTGAGTAACAGAAGAATATAGAAATACTGATTGAAAGAGAATATAGAGATATAAGATGTCAGGTCTCTAAGCAATACTTTGCTACCTTATTCATTGTGTGGATTTTTTTCTTAATGTTAGAACAGTCAGATTAGCACAAGTAGAATTACCCCAGAAATCTTTCATTCAGTATAGCTCTTACCATGGAGCTAGAAGAGGCTCAATAATACAGCATACTATTAATATTGTTAGAAGCTAGGTTTTAATATTGCAAACCAATTCATTTATCAAACCTGCCTTTGTATTATAAATTTAATGACATATGTATATTTAGTTATTGTAATTAATATTTATATAATTGTATGATGTTAAACAGAAGGTCAAGTGGCACTCAAGCACCAATGTGATGTGTCCCACATAATAGTAGCTTTCTGTTGATAAATTGATTTTTCTTTTCTATCAAACTGAGAATCAGTCTACAAACTTTTAACTCTTCACTTAACAACTCTTATCATTACACTAAATAAATAGGGATGTGTAATAAATTAAAAGCATACATATATATTATGAATAGTGATACTTACTTGCTATCCATTGCATTCCTGTGACCTTAAGTATATCAGTGCTAACAGTAGAATGGTGGATTCCAGAGCTACATTTTATGAATAGTTCAGCTCAATTATTTCTGTTATATGACATGGGCAACAAACTTGTTAAAGCATATGTGTGAGTTTAATACAAACATTTAATTTGTAAATCATATCTTTATCATCGTATTTATAAATAAGATCATGTTGCAGCAAAGTTTGAAAAAATATTTTCACTAATCTGCCTGCAGTGGCATCTATGAAGCAACATATGCATTATGTACTGACATAGTTTAGCTATTGATTACAAAAATTTTAATGTATGTCTGGATCACAATTTGAGACATGAAATGTGACAGTGTGTTTTATACATTAACTCATAGTAAAACAATGTGCTAATATTAAATTTTGTTTAAATTAGGAAAAACTGCTACTGAAAGATTTGGAATGAATTAAACTGTGTATGGCAGTACATTCATGAGTTTGCAAGATCTTTTTCAAAAGATCCACAAGATTTTGTTATCACAGGGAGAGCATTGAAAATGATCAACAAAGATAAAAAACACTCACATGCTATTTCATAATTTGTAATTTAGATCGGCGGTCGGCAACCTTTTAGATATTGAGGACCACAAACATAATTTTTAAAGGCACGAATTAATATGAGCATTGATACATATATATATATTTTAATAATTTTAACACAAGGGCACGCTGTAGTCAATTTGATGTCTGGTCAATTGTACAGAATTCTGTATTCTTATTTTGTTACCTTTTCTATGCCACTGATTGAGTAGGGATTAATTAAACACCTTTGAGGTAGATATTTTGCAAGTCACAAAAGTATTTTGTAACAAATCAATTAGCAATATAAAGTTCTTGTTCTATTTATATATAATAAATACAGCTTAAGCAAAAAAAAAATTATTAAAAATTTTATTAAATGAGTTTAGCGAATTTAAATAATATCTGAATTTTTTTGTGGAACATTAAAATTACATCATGGACCACCAGCCGGTTGCCGACCACTGATTTAGACATGCTAGCACTTTAAAATTTTTGTGGGAAATTGCTATGTTTCTATGTAATACATCTATTGATTCAGAGATGGAGTTGCAGGAAACTTCAGGAGAGAATCACTGACTATGTTAAGTGCATTATTTATTTTACATTCTCTGCTAAAAAAAAAAAAAAAGAAAGAGAAGAAAAATATAAACAAGGGGTCTGGACAGCAAATCTTCTAATGGTTACTTACTCAGTGTCAGATTTTATTAATGGGTATTACATACATACTTAATACAATTGATGAGATATATATATAAATGAAATTTTAAAAAAGTATTTGTTAATTATAAAGGTAAATAAATCTTAGAGACTAACATCCACAGATTGCATCTCAATTTTATCAATTCTGTGCTTAAATCTTCCAAGTAACAAGTCATTTGATTATTTTTTCTAATGATGTCTTATTTATATGTATTTAGAATAAGTTTTATAAAACTGAATTTGATTATAATATATACATAGTCAGAATTGTGATTTCTTCTTTATTATTATTCAATTGATAGCCTTTTTATAATATTCAAATAAGAGCTTTTTTAACATTTCCCCATAAAATTTTGCGGGATTCGAACTCAGACTTTCACATGACCCACTACTCTCAATGCCATCTTATAGTGCTGACCCACCTGATCACACACATGTTGAAAAGATAAATAATCACCAATATATGTATTTCGTGCTAAACCAGCACTCATCAGTTGGTCCAGGTTACCATCTCCACACATATATACAATCAGTGCTCAGCTTTATATTAAGATAGAAAATCCTCATACTTTAATTGACAGGCTTCAAACTACTCCAACCCACAACTCTTCAGCCTTCCATTTCATTAAAAATCTGATGATGGAATGTTCAAAGCCCATGTTAGTCCCAAAGTTGTCATCCTACCCTTGTTGACGTGTTAGTCATTCTGACCCCTCATGTAGGAGAATAATCCATTTATACATACATATGCGAGGGATGGGAAGACTTTTTACACATGATTTATATAAATTAATACATTGTACAGGCTTAAACTTGCATTTATATATGTAATATATGCAGGATTCGAACTCAGACTTTCACACGACCCACTACCCCCAGTGCCATCTTATATTGCTGACCAGGATAACAACCGTGGCACTAACATGGGCTTTGAATGTTCCATCATCAGATTTTCAATGAAATGAAAGACTGAAGAGTTGTGGGTTAGAAGTTTGAAGCCTGTCCATTAAAGTATGAAGATTGGCTATCTTAATATAAAGCTGAGCACTGATTGTATATGTGTGGAGATGGTAGTCTGGACCAACTGATGAGTGCTGGTTTAGCATGAAATGCATATATTGGTGATTATCTTTTCAACATGTATGTGATCCGGTGGGTCAACAATATAAGATGGCACTGAGAGTAGTGGGTCATGTGAAAGTCTGAGTTCGAATGCCATATATATTACATATGTAAATGCAGGTTTAAGCCTGTACAATGTATTAATTCACATAATATTTTGAAAATGGCACGAAAACTTTGAATAATTATATAAAAAAATCAATGACACTTTTTCCATAATTATTAATCATTTTGGTCATTATATATATATTATGAAAGAATAGAAACTAATATTTGTAAATTATTTTGAGAACAAAAATTAGTTTCAAAAATAAAATTTTCTCATTATTATTTTCTTTTCTTTTTAAAAAAAAAAAAAGAAAATCAGAGCATTCAGACTAGGTACAATGATCTTCAAATGATGTGTTAAAAAACAATTTCAATAAATAATTAAATGATTTAGCATTTGGGAGAACATACGGCATTCGAACATCAGAAATGGCAGAGTTGAGCTACAATACATGAATCTTTAGCCTTTAAGTTTACCATTCTATTACTTTGGTAAAGAATACAGGGCAGACATTATTAGGAGTAATGATTAGTATAATTACTTAGTTTAGTCCTGCCCATATAATTTAGACAGAACCTTCATCTTTTCTAAAACACATAAATGCTATTGTGAAGTATGTTTACATCTAAGAAATAAATAATTTCATAATATGTTCTCATCTTCCTTGACATCTTATTTGCCATTTTCTATATTAACCAAAACGTTTTTTTTTTTTTAAAGGGATATTTTTTATTTTAATTCATTGCTTCAACATGTTATAGAAAATAATTTCTTGTATATATATTGAAATGTTAATAATAAATATAATTATTCGTTGTAGTGTATATTACTTGAAATTTTATAACCTTATAAATAAAGTAAATCAGGATTTCTACACCTGTAGGAATATAACATTTTTATCATCAATGGTGAAGACCCTATCATATAGATTCATATATAATCGGTGACTGCCAATCATGAAAATAATTCAGATTAATGTGTGATCATTCATCACTGACTAATATTGAATGGTCAGTTAGAGTAGCTATACCCATAAAAAAAAAAAATTAAGCTATTGCAATCTATAAAAATTTCCAAGATTCATCCAGACTGAATTCAAATCGTAAGATATGTGCTAACTACTTTTACTGTAAGGCTATTAATATAACTGTATATATATGTTCAACCGATTAAATTTTGCTGTCACCCCCCCCTTTATATTATACTAATTGCCAATAGTTGTTTTGTCTAACTCGTGTATCTGCTATTTAACATTTATCTTAAGTTTTCAAGTTTGTTAATGACTGAAATTATACTATCGATTTCTTGGTGCGATATATTTGCTTGTTTTTATCATTTTAGATTACTGTATAGTATATTATCTCTAATTTTTATTTTTAAAAAAATAATTGCACAATCTTTGAATAAGTAAGCACAATGAAAATTATTGAGAAGAAGAGAAAACACTTTTTAATTCTAAAAATATTACTATTAAAACAAAAGTCAACCCTATATTTTTGTTTAGAATTAAACTTCATTAAGAAAAATATAATAAATGGGAAAATATTTTTTAACTGATAAAATGAGCTGAAGATGGCAGTAGTTTCAATCCAGATAATCACATCACATCACATATATTACGAAGAAATTGTATCTACGAAGCGATAATTCAATATTGGTATGTGAAAACATTTCAGTTACCACAAAAGAGAGAGATTATCACTCGAAATAAAAAAACGTGTGTCTGCTAAGAGATAAAACAAATAATTTTAATGAAATGATTATAATAGTGTTCTGATATATATTTATAAGTGTTTTTTTTTTTTTAGTATTTTGCGGAAATTTAGATTTTTTCAATCAGAGTTGCGCCAAGAAAATTGCAATGCCACTCAGGTGCTTCAATAATTCAAATTTTCAAGCTTAAAAATACGACTCCCAGTCATCAAATAGTAAAATAAAATATTAATATGAAAATGGAGTATGTAGAATAAAAGAAAATAATTATGAATGATCTACATAACAAAAGTGAATGCTACTTTATATGTATGAAATATGCTTAGATGTTCTTAAATTAATCCATCCCAAAATCCTGGATGCAAATATTGTACTTATCCCCCCCCCCCCAATATTGACAAATTGAACAAAAAGAAGATAGTTCAAAGTTCAACTTAAAAATCCAAACTCAATTTATAAGTACAAAAACTTAATAAGAGAATAAATATTTTGAATAAAACAATAACTATGAATAACCAGTGTACTGAAGCAGTCGGATCTGAGTTCGATCCTAGCTTCATGTTAGTTACCCTAATACTAACCTTAAATTTCCGATGCAATGGGGCTTTATACGTTCAATCCACGCTAATTTCCATAATGAATAATTTATTTCAAATGTGTATTAAAATCAATTAGTTTCAGTTTAAAATTGAGCAATTCTCTTAATAAATTCATGATAAAATATTCATGAATTTATATATATTACAATTGATTGTCGTATATATTTGTAAATATTTAAATATATATATTTTCGAAAGTTTCATTGCGTCGGGAATACTTGTTTTTTTTACTTTTAAATAATCTGTAAAGTTTTGCATTAAAAGCTACATTCCTTCCATGGGCTTTAAATTCTCAAAAAAAACAACAGTAAAGTTTTATTAATTAAAAAGATAAGAATTCAATTTTTAATTAAAATCATTTCAGACTTTAAGAATTCATTTTCTAATTAGGAAAGGAATTCACAAATAGGTTTAGCTTATCAAGGAATGTTTTGAAAACAACTAATTATAAGAAAAAACCAGATTGATAACAAAATGAGCGCTAGCCGGAGGCATCAGGAAACAGTAGATATGTAGCCCTGAAAAGTAAAGAAAAAGATCAAGCTTTGTTGTAGAGTAGTGCAGTGAACTCTGTGCGTATAATAATTGTATTTCATCATGATAGTCGCTAAAACATCAGGAATCTGCTACGGTTCCTAAAGTCCTGAGAAATCTTCAATGGACTGCTGAACCGTTTTCCGGATCGATAATTTCTAAAATAATGAAAGCTACTAAAATACTACTCCAGTAGTTAACCAATATCTCTTTCAACAACTTGGAGGTTAACTTAAGGACACGAAGGGTTATGAACGTTAAACTTTTGGAGTTCGAACTTTATTTTATACTCCTCCTATTTAAGAGCTTTTATTTAATAAATCTTTATAAATGCTAATATAATTTATTTAATTCTTTCAATCTCTAGTCTTTAAACTTTTTTTCTTACCTTTTTATTATATATTTTTCTTTATTAATGTCGTATTTAAAAATTATATCCAATAATCTTTCGACTGATGGCCTTTGATTCCATTTGCCTCACGCAAATAATATAACATTAATTTCCAATAGTAATTCTCGCCCATTAGAACTAAATTTGAAAGTTCTATTAATCATCGAGTCGAAAGAAAATATTACATGTTTATTATTTGATAATTGGCAAATGATAAACTATTAGCTCCATTTTTCACCTATTTCCAGCTACTAAGTTACAATTGTTTATATACTCACAAAATGTTATAATATTATTTCTTGTTCTACTAATATATATTTATTCGAATATAACCTTAAGTTTTTATTGCCAAAAAGGGTATAAAGGGTTAAATGTATTTTAATTCCATTTTTGTTATTTTAAATTGATATTCAGGAAGGGCACGAATATTAAGGCATAATTAAGATAGTTTATAAATGTTTTCAAAATAGTTCGATAAAGCTCGTTTGACTTTAATTAATTGGTCAAGTCATCACGTAGAGCATTCTACATGGGTTTTATTTTTCAACGATGACTATCAAGTCATCATCATCAAATGTTGCTGACGTAGGGCCATCTTCCTCCTTAGCTGTCGGTGTCATATTTTGATTTAAATTTATCGAGGAAGAAAATACTTCCTTTCTTCCATTAGTCAAAGGGCGTAAGACTTGCCAAATGCAAGCCGCCATAGGACTTCGACCATCGACTAGCAATCATCTTTCAATTTTACTCACTGCCTTGTAATTCGTCAGTACCATTGCGTCCTTGTTTCAGTAAAACCCGCTCCGTGCTCGTAATTCGTGATGGAGTGATTTAAATTAAAGTCGAACCAATCCTCAAGTATATTCGTTTAAATCAGTTCTCAAATCAAGATTAAAGTTATGCCTTGAAATACGTTTTGCTCTTCAGGAATAGATTTCCGAATGTGGGAATAAATCTCACATTCCACCGTAATAAAAGTAGAATACCCATTTCCGTTCTTAATAAATACCTTTATCTGCCCTTATATTTCTCGTTGGGGGCATAGACATAGAACTCCATGTTGCGTAATACTGGTTGGCATATGATAAGGACCGCCATTCTTATTATATTTATAAATTCTTTTAAAGACTAGAGATCACTAATGCAATCTATATTTTCTTGAACCAAACAAATTATTATTATTATTAAATATTTTATAACATACTTGGTTTCTTAGTTCATCATTCTTTTATAATTATTTAAATGTTGATACCCGCTGTCTGTGTTGGCAACCCGAACATACATATGATTTGATTTAAAAGGTATTCAAAGTAATTAATTATTAGATATTTGTGTCAGTGCAAGGGTCTCTAGTCCTCACCTACCGTTGAACTAGTTCTTGGCGCATAGCACTGTGCCGTCGATTTCTGCTGTCTGAGCTGTTGGGTTGGGTTTGAATTCGGTTTTGGTTAAGCTGAGTTTGAATCCGATTTGACATTGGGGGTGGTGGTTTTCGACCGGTACATGGTTATGTTTTTGGCGCCCAATGTGGGGCTTCGATATAAACACCCACATACCCTGAGTACTGAATTCTGTTTATATATATATTCTTTTAAAGAAGTTGTTATATAATTTTTTCCATGTTTGATATGTTTAAAGTAATGTGTTCAAAGTGTAAAATTCATTGTTTAAAGTTAAAACCCATGTACTACAACCATAGTACACATGTATTTTTTCTTCAATGTCATATATAAAGTTTTTTGTTCTTGAGACATATATGAAAAATGTATAAATAATTCATAAATCATTTACCACTCTGTCTTAGCTGGCGCCCTTATAAAAAGAAATTTTGCTAACCAGTAGTGAGTCAAATGCAAAAAATTTTGGAAGTGGAGGGTTCGAACTCAGATAAAAAAAATTATTGAGAGCAAAAAAAAAATTTTTTTTGGCTTAATACTATGATGTGTCAATTTTAAACATGTAATAACCAGACTATGAGTTTTCTTTTAGATGCATGGATTTTTTTTTTTCTCAACTTTTTCTCCAAAGTTTTTTTTTCCCTTCCCTTTTCCAATGGTATGTAGTATTGTGTAGTGTATATAGAAGTGTATGTGTGTATACAATTTATGTATTTGTATATGTAGCACTGCATATATATGTACATAGGTGTGTATGTGTGATGATAGGAACAGATGCGTTTGAAAATTTTATATGTATTGCATTGCTATATATTTTCTTGGAAATCCATATGCCTGGAGAAATTGTGTTGTAGCCCAAGCATAGAAATTTTTTTTTCTTTATATAGATGTGAAAAAAAATTTTTTTTTCTGGATGTAATGTTTGAACAAATATTCACATCCCCAAATGATATTTTTTGTTGCATATACTCAGACCAATAAACTTAAAAGTTTGTTTAGTTCACCTGAGTTTGAATGCAGAGTGACATGTAATAATTTGTTATGTATGTGCTCTTAGGTTTGGCAAAGTGTTTTCCCTTAATGTTAGATAAATACCAAACTCAAACTATGTAATACTCATAACAACAGGATTGTGTATTGAATTTTGAAAATTTCCTTTGTAAAAATTAATTTTTTTTTCCTTGCTTCTTTTGGTCATCACTTGAAAACTCCTAGTCAAGGCATTTTTTTTTTTTTTTTCAATGTTTTTTTTTTTTTTTTTTTTGTATGTTCAGAGAAATGAAGCAGTAAATCTTAGCTTAAGATTGTGCTTCATGTTTCTACTTACTAACCCGTGTTCAAACCCCTATATCCCATCCTGCTCCTTCTGTCAGTATATATATATATTTCATGTATATATTTGAGATGCGCTCCTAAATTTATAGTTTAACTTTCAATATTTATTATTGATTCTTTTTATTAATTATTAGTTCTTTTTATTAAAGTATTATAGATGCGACTCAAATATATACATAGGAGCAAAACTTACTAACAAAATATTGATGTTTTTGTAAATATTTTATTATATGTCGTTTTTTGGCTTTTTCTTTTCAAATTGCTTGTTTTTCTATAAATTATACATTTTTTTATATAAAATACAATATGGAAGATGTAGGTGTTGTTTAATTGTCTAAAAATAATTAGGGGTTGGTAGTCTAATCTGGGAAAGGTATTTTTTAATTAAAATTTTACTTAAGATAAATGGGATTAATTAGATTAAAGATTTACTTGTGTTAAAAACATGTTGTTAAATCTATTTCTAATCTAGAAATAGATTTGAATTTATTTTTGGCGTTATCTAACAATTGCATCTTCAAAAACAACTGATAAGAGAAAAGGTATAAAATGACTAAATTTTGAATCACATTAATTAGTTATGAGTTATTAGTTGAGTTATTAATTAATTAGTTACTATTGATTGAGAGATTGTTAACATTGCTGTAAAACTAAGAAAAATATGTAGCAGTAAATCCACCAACTTGCTCGACCCCTTTTGGGTCATCATCTGCCGCTACCATAATATACTGCTGCCCTGAAAAGAAGAAACGTCAAAAAAAAAAAAGAACTTTAGAATATGATAGAAGTTTTCTGCCATCGGAGAACTTTCATTTTCAACTGCCGTGCACGGACAATATCCCAGCTGGTTGTCGTGTCCCGGAGCTACTTGGGGGCATTAAGCCTTGTCAAAGTACAAGCCGCCCGGTATTCCGTTAATGCACCGCAAGTGATTACTGTAGGGCTTTTGAATCCAGGCAACCACCAGTTCATCTATCTTCCATGTCGTAGTTATATAAAACCACCAGTTCATTTATCCTCCATGTCGTATTTATATAAAACCACCTCCACTGTTCGTCTACGTTCCGGCTCGAGCCTATTCTAATAAAATAAGTTAATAAAAATCTTTAGATAAATATTTTTCCAGTGATCAAATACTCTGATTCTCTTAACCACCTGTCAATCATTTAACTACCCAGCTATTGGCATTCAAAGTAATTAATTATTAGATATTTGTGTCAGTGCAAGGGTCTCTAGTCCTCACCTACCGTTGAACTAGTTCTTGGCGCATAGCACTGTGCCGTCGATTTCTGCTGTCTGAGCTGTTGGGTTGGGTTTGAATTCGGTTTTGGTTAAGCTGAGTTTGAATCCGATTTGACATTGGGGGTGGTGGTTTTCGACCGGTACAGTACTAGCATAATAGAATTATGCATACATATATATAAGTAAACAGTCTTTAAATAGATTTCTGCATGGTAAAGGCTTATCTAGAACCCATCATAAAAGAAACATTTTCCAATTACTGAGGAGTGAAAATCAGGTATTCGAGCAGTTTTTCCATCTTTTTTATATCATTTAGATAACGATAGTCATACATCCATTTACTGACCAGTATTGAATGGTTATTTACTTCATTGTGGCTGGAAAATCCCAAATCTCTTATAAAATGTTTGTTCTCTCAGTGTAGACTTTAACAGACACATATGTATATATTTGAATGGTATTTTGCAATTGATAAGTGCTGGTTTAGCACAAAATGCATCTTGAGAGTCATTTATTTTTTTCACATCTTTGGTATATGTTGCAGAATATTATGTGAAATATATGTTTGAAATATATGAAGTTAAAGTATATCTTTTAAAAAAACAACTTAAAATTACAATGTGAGCTATATGTCTTAATCAACAGTGAGAATTGCCAATTCCTCTACAAGATTTATGATAAATGCTTAGCCAGAACCAGCACTTAAAATATCTCTGTCAGGAACCCCTCCCCAAACTCCTGACCATGGTTTCGTGCTTTGGCACTCCTCAGAGAGGTGTCAGGGTAGGTTCAGACACTAGATCTAAAAATACTAACCCAAAGCTTTTAGATAAGTGCTTGGTATTTTTAGATCTAGTGTCTGAACCTACCCTGACACCTCTCTGAGGAGTGTCAAAGCACAAAACCATGGTCAGGGGTTTGGGGAGGGGTTCCTGACAGAGATATTTTAAGTGCTGGCTCTGGCTAAGCATTTATCATAAAGCTTGTAGAGAAATTGGCAATCCTCACTGTTTATAACTTACAAGCTTAAGAGATAGGGTCATGTGATCTATGACTCTTATTTTGACTATATGTCTTAATCATTTGGAGAAAAACAAGGGTTTTCAAAGAAGACATCAAGTGGGTGAGAGAAGTTGTTCTGACTTCTGATCTGATGGACAGTTGTTGAAAATTATTATTATTATATCTGACTATTAAAAAATCTGGACAGATTACAAGTAGGAGATAAATTCACTAATAACTTTATTAAGTCTTTCAATAGTCTATGTAATTTTATTTTTATGTATTTTATGGTTTATGTTTGCCCACCATTATATAAGTCAGAGAATGTTAAATTTCATTTCTGAAGTAGATAACTGATTTGATTATGGGTGATTCTGATCTGTTGATGAGACTCTAATAACATCTACAAAGATCAAATCCAGCTACCTTTCCTATTAGATCTGAAAAAGGGCATTTG
Source organism: Epiperipatus broadwayi (assembly GCA_028023455.1). Taxonomy (NCBI): domain Eukaryota; kingdom Metazoa; phylum Onychophora; class Udeonychophora; order Euonychophora; family Peripatidae; genus Epiperipatus; species Epiperipatus broadwayi. Next base: position 1,887,757 of record JAQFVV010006324.1, read on the forward strand.
CTTAAAACCGTACAACACAATTTTTTAATTATTCGAAATGATTCTTGTCAAAGCATCTAGACAAGAATCTTGATTTGTGGTGCATCTTGGGTAGTGAACCTATATCTTGAATTAGTGATAATTTTTTATACATGAAAAGTTTCTCAAAACTGAATTTTTTAAATATATATTTATTGTCCATTTATTAAATGTTTTATTAAAGGCTTACTTTAGATAAAAAGAAGTGAAATCAAATTTTTATTTACAGATAAAATTATTGCTATTTGTTGACTCAATTAAAATACAAATAAAATAGATATATGATTTGTGAAAATTGAATTTTTATTTTACGTTAAACTATGATATTTCTTTTATGTATATGCTGATAATATGTACCTTATTAAACATGTAAATAAAAATGAAAGGAGAAGGACTTACTTTTTGTAACAACAAAAAATGATAAAAAAAAACAAAAGTATTTTCATTAAATTGTTTTGTTTTTATCCAAAGAGATAATGGAAAAATTTGATAAATTACATAAACAAGAGCATGTTGATGTGATGTGATGTGATGTATTATGGCTTCTCCTTAAACGAAGTCAAGAATATCTCAGCAATTATGCCCAGATAAACCTGTTAGCCACTTTCTTTTACATTCCCCACTCTAAATTTACCCATAATCTGCTCTATCCCATTTCCACAACATAATTTTTGTCAACTCTATAACCTTTATATCTAAATCCCCCTTATCTTTTCCCAAACCCAGCATGTTTCTCTTTCAACAAATCTAGCGCCATCTATTATGAACTTGAGCAATCAATAGGTTAACAGATGGTAGTGCAATTTAATCCAAAGTTCCAGACTGTCTTTTGGCTTTATTAATGAAGAGTTAAGTTTCAAGGTTGAAGTCAATGCAGTTATGCAATTGTGAAACACAAGTTCTCAAAAGTCAGAAACTGTATTGAGGATAGGGATAAAATTCCACTAACATCTGAAAAACTACTGATTACTTAATTTCACACTAGATGGCGCTAAAATAGTGAAGTATGAAGGTTATTCTTGTCTATACTGTAGTAAGCTGAAAGAATCAAGTAAAGTCCAAATGATATACAAATCCAGCAAACAGTACACTAATATGATAATCAATGGTTTGGAAACTCTTTGAACCATCAAAATTTTAAGAGAATTCTTTAAATTTTCAAGTTTGTCAGATATTATTTTAGCTTGATTTATGATTTAATCAAGCAGTGTTTTTCATTTAATCTTGGATATGTATTACATATCTATTTTGGATGCCTCTTGATGCTACTATAGAATATTCCCCTGCCATGTGTATGATCTGGATTCAAATTCAATAGATTACCCTTGTCTTGAGACTATCATTTCAGAGTAGTCAAAATAAGAGTCATAGATCACATGACCCTATCTCTTAAGCTTGTAAGTTATAAAACAATGAGGATTTCCAATTCCTCTACAAGCTTTATGATAAATGCTTAGCCAGAGCCAGCACTTAAAATATCTCTGTCAGGAACCCCTTCCCAAACCTCTGACCATGGTTTCGTGCTTTGGCACTCCTCAGAGAGGTGTCAGGCTAAGTTCAGACACTAGATCTAAAAATGCCAACCCAAAGCCAAGCACTTATTTAAAAGTTATCTATTGAGTGGAAAATCTGAAGTTTTCAGACATCTACATGTCTTCAAACCCAGCTATCCAACTCATTTCAGATATATCTAACTCAGTCAACTATCTACATTTGTTGGTAAATGAGTATCAAGTTGTTTTTTTAAAAATAGAAAGTAAATCAAAGAATTTGCTCAAATTCCCACCACCTGGAAATTTATAAACCTGGAAAACACTGACTTTTTTTTTTTTTTTTTGCTGTTCCATTTTAAAAAATCCTTTGAAAAGTCTGCAGTAAGCTATTTAAAGAATGTTTTACCTCCCTCATTTTACATTTTAAAGTAAAAGTTAGAGAAAACACACACACAATTCTACAGATACCTGTAAATAATGTGTGTTCTAAGCTTCTATTTTGTCCTAACTTCTTCATCTATTCCATTTAACAGAGATTTTCAGTTGTTTTCTCGGAAATAGCAAATGAAAATTTTAATCATTAACATTTTCTTTTTTTAAAAAAGCATTTATTATAGTTAAGTTTACCTCAAAAAAAAAAAAAAGTTGCTAGTTTAGTTAAATAAGCAATTTGGTTTGGATTCAAAACCTTAGGACATTTTAATCTCGGCATTTAGCTGAATATAATATTTTTTAAAAAAATAAAAGTGCCTGCTAAATGCATGTATGCAAATCTCGTGCATATATTCAGAAATTTGTCTAGAGATTTGCATATGTCCTTATTATCTAGTTTTTATTGATTACTCAAGTTTCTATCTGGTATTGTAGTTGGTAAATAGAATGAATTACTGTTTCTAATGCAAGTAGAATAAGCAAAGTCAATCATGTGATGTTGTGTTTGGTATGTACCTTTTCCCCCAAAGAATACTATGAGCCTACACTTAACATAAAAATAAAATCATAAAAATATAGTTCCTGGCCTATGGTCAGATCTACTTGAATTCAAAATTTTAGAGATGTTTAAATCTCACATGATTATACTATATAAAATAAATAAAGGTAGTTGCTTAATGTGTAGATACACATTCAAAGTTTTTCATTGCAGAAGATCAATGGTCAGGTTCTAGTCAGGGAATGTAGATAAGATATTACCCTCCAATGGCTATTGATTCCTAACATTATAATAGATGGCTCTGAAATAAAGAAAATGAAATTAATTATAAAATTTCTAATGCAACTAGTCTGTGAGATAAATAATAAAACATTTTGTTTAAATAAATGAGTATTCGGATAAATAACAAAATACTTAAAGAATGGATAAATATAATTTAAGATAAATAATTAATACATTACACAGGCTTAAACCTGCATTTATATATGTAATATATGCGGGATTCGAACTCAGACTTTCACACGATCCACTACTATCAGTGCCATCTCATATTGCTGACCCACCTAATCACACACACGTTGAAAAGATAAATAATCACCAATATACGTATTTCATGCTAAACCAGTAATCATCAGTTAGTCCTGAGCACTGATTATATATATGTATGAGGATAGTAATCTGGACCAACTGATGATTGCTGGTTTAGCATGAAATACGTTTATTGGTGATTATTTATCTTTTCAACATGTGGGTGATTAGGTGGGTCAGCAATATGAGATGGCACTGAGAGTAGTGGGTCGTGTGAAAGTCTGAGTTCGAATCCCGAGTAAATAATTAAGTAAATGGATCATTATTGAAAATAAGATAAGAAAATAGATAGATAACAAATATTTTTTAAACTACTAAGAAAATATGAAAGGAAAAATACTTAAACAAAATAGGCAGACAGATATAAAAATTGAATAGATAGATAGATAGATAGATAGATAGATAGATAGATAGATAGATAGATAGATAGATAGATAGATAGATAGATAGATAGATAGATAGATAGATAGATAGATAGATAGATAGATAGATAGATAGATAGATAGATAGATAGATAGATAGATAGATAGATAGATAGATAGATAGATAGATAGATAGATAGATAGATAGATAGATAGATAGATAGATAGATAGATAGATAGATAGATAGATAGATAGATAGATAGATAGATAGATAGATAGATAGATAGATAGATAGATAGATAGATAGATAGATAGATAGATAGATAGATAGATAGATAGATAGATAGATAGATAGATAGATAGATAGATAGATAGATAGATAGATAGATAGATAGATAGATATAGATAGATAGATAGATAGATAGATAGATAGATAGATAGATAGATAGATAGATAGATAGATAGATAGATAGATAGATAGATAGATAGATAGATAGATAGATAGATAGATAGATAGATAGATAGATAGATAGATAGATAGATAGATAGATAGATAGATAGATAGATAGATAGATAGATAGATAGATAGATAGATAGATAGATAGATAGATAGATAGATAGATAGATAGATAGATAGATAGATAGATAGATAGATAGATAGATAGATAGATAGATAGATAGATAGATAGATAGATAGATAGATAGATAGATAGATAGATAGATAGATAGATAGATAGATAGATAGATAGATAGATAGATAGATAGATAGATAGATAGATAGATAGATAGATAGATAGATAGATAGATAGATAGATAGATAGATAGATAGATAGATAGATAGATAGATAGATAGATAGATAGATAGATAGATAGATAGATAGATAGATAGATAGATAGATAGATAGATAGATAGATAGGGAATAGGGAGGGAGGGGAGAGATAGATAGATAGATAGATAGATAGATAGATAGATAGATAGATAGATAGATAGATAGATAGATAGATAGATAGATAGATAGATAGATGGACGGACGGACGGACGGAAAATAAACAAATGCTTTAAAAAAGGTAGCTTTGATTGATGCTAAATGTGTGAATAATTATAGAGGAATATAAAGAAATAAAGAAAACAGTACGAATATTGGTCGCTGCATCAAATTTGCGCTAGCTATCATTAGTCCGAGTACCATAATCTGAACATGAAAGCGTTGTTCCCTGCTAACTCATATGTTATTATGAAAAGCGAATTTAATTAGAAAAGTATAAAGTTTGAATTCTTTCAAAAACATATAACAATTCAATTAGGTGATGGAAATAGAATGGAAATTTAAAGTGATGTAAATAAATTGAAGTGAAAAAAATATAGCTGAACAGTAGATCAATGGGGAAAATCTAGATAAATGGTTAATGTGTATAGATATAAAAAAAATATAGTTTAAAATTACCCCCCCCCCCCTTAGGTATTTTAAATTAAAAGGGAGATTATTATAATTAACAAATTTATCTTTTTTTATGTACTTTAAATTAAAAGGGAGATTATAAATTATTTTTTGAAAATACATGTTTTAATTATGTTCAAATGATTATTTAATTTATAATTCCGTAGACTAAGAAGTGCATGAACTATTAATCACGAATACCTTGGATAATGAAATCATGAAACATTTCCATATTTAATGACTCATATTAATACATAATCTAGAAAGTTTTCTCCGTGTGTTTACATCGCATTAACCGTTAATAATTATTTTTTCATCATATCATTAAACATTACTAGAAGATAATTTATTAACTGAACTAGATTTATATTACTGTAAAAATGAAATATATTTATTATAAATTTACAACAAACATATATTAATATTTCAGATAAAACATAACAGAGCAACATGATAGCCTTCTGGGATTTAATTAACTCCACTTAACTATCATGACTACTAGTATTTTAACCCGAGTAGAAGAAAGAAGCGGCCCCTGGTGTGAAACAGGTGCAACCGGATATGGAAGGAATTTAACAACTCGTGAAACTTGTTCATTAGAGTAAGTAATTGTTTTTATATTTCTAAATGTATTTTTGTTTTGTTTTTCTACTATTAATAATAACAGATTATTGTTTAAGTTCTTTTTTATAATTACTATGTGTATTTATTTATTATAACTATTAACATTTTTTGTTTGATTTTTTTTTTTTCTGTTTACTTTTTTCTTATTCTGTGGCGATTTTGTTCAGTGTTAGAATGACGGGTTCGCGACTCCGCTTTGTCACTCCGATATTCTAACTTTAAAAAATAAATTAATTAGTATGACTTTTGAAGGGAAGGAATCGTAAAATAATAGAATGAAATTTATGAATTTAGGAAAATACAGAATTTCTTCCAAACTATCATAATTCTGTTTATAAAAGTGAAAAGTTTACTTTAGAGCTATTTTTTCCCCTCTCTTTTGAGGGATTTGTTTAATTTCTTATACTGATAATATTCTGACAATTTTAAATAAACATAATTTTAATGGATTAGAAAGATTTCTATCTGAAGAATAATTCGATTTCAAAAGAATAAAGAAAGACGGGAGTGCAATTGAAGTGATGAAATCTATCATCATCATTTTAAGTATCACCAGTCCATTGTGGGATGAATGACTTTTCACCTTTAATCCATTTTTCTGATCATAGCTTATCTTCTCCACCTAATTCCAGCAAACTTATTTATATCATATAGCCATCCAATATATGTTTTTTTTATTTTTCTAGGTCTTTTAAAACCGGTTTTAGACTTATTGTCATTTTTAACATTTTCAGCCTAAATCCATATGAGCTTCTTTATTCTTTTATATCATCTATTCATCTAACATATGGGTTTTCTCTAGGTCTTTAAATCTCGCAAAATCTGACAGAAGACTTCCCTTGCCTCTCACTTTTTATTATTTGTTGCAATATATCCAGCCCAATTCCGTATTCACTTCTTAATTCTGTTAGATGGTATCTAATTTTCATTTGTTAGCAGTGGGAGATGTATATATGGAAGAAGAGAGACGAATAATTCATTTAGAAAAAGCATTTAATAAAATGAGTGAAGTAGATAGTTTAATGGAATTATTTTAAAAAACCAAAACATATTTTCGAAGGAAAGACATTTATTTAAATATATATGAATTAAATGATATTTTGGAGATGAAATATTATATTCTAAAAGAAAAAACAAGGATATATAGAGAAAGAGGAAGGTGAATATCGGAGATGTTGTCTGTCTTCTATTTTGTTTACTATCTAATTAGATAAATTGTTAAATGAGTGTTGTGTGGTAAAAATAGAGTTATGTTGAAATTACAAGGGTTTGTTGTATCAGCTTTATTGATTATGTAATAGTATTCATGGATCATAAGAAAGAGCTTAAAGTGTTTTTAAGATTAATGATATTTTTAAAATATCCATGATGAATGTAAAAAATAAAAATTATAACTGATAAACAGGTTTTTATTAAAGTGGATAGTTGTACATTATCTTATATATCTATGCAATCTGTATCATCACTCCGTTGCATTACTATAAGTTCTTACTATTTTACTGATGCCATGTATGGAAAATAATATCAAATAATGTATATACTTATTTGTAAACAATTCATCACTATCTTTAAATAACTGCAAAAGTCTTCTTTCCTGAGATTAATCATTTCTCAGCTAATGTTGATTTTATTCCAATATTTTTTTAAGAACTTAGCATAATATCATGTTTTCTCGAAAGACTTAACCAGAAAGTAGGGCCTAGTTAAGATTGACAGCCACATAGATGGTCAATGGATGTATTAAATTATAGAGTAATGAAGATATTAAATAAACAATATTATTGACATTAATGAATTTTAATATAAATTATATGGTTCTTTTATATTTTCCCATCAACAATTTTTGACAAACGTAATTCTATCTGTATGGAGAAACAGTTTATTTATCACAAGTCAGTATATTGGACAATTTATAATTTCATTTATATACTTTTAAGTAATTATTTTATTTGTATTTAATATTTAGATTTTAAATGCTTGATTTAGTTTTAGAATTTCATTATGGTAGCTTTTAAATACTCAAGACAAAAAAAAAAGTAGTTTGATTTCTTAGACTTTTCTTCTCTCCTAAAAGATTTTATTAAAATAAAGGAAATGGTTTTAATAATCAAAGTATAGCTTAAGTTAAATCATCAATCTTTCTCCTAAAGAAACGTTTTTAAAGACAATACCCAAGCAGGGATATTTACAAGTAATTTGGAAAATGTTTATAATGTGCACATTTAATAATGGATGGACATAGTTGTGTCATATATGAATTATCATAAATCTATGCGCAGTTTGTTATAATGAATGTATTTAATGTGCACGTGTGAAATACAGAAACATTTTTCTGAATTTTTGTGCTTGCATTTTTTTGTTGTTTTTGTGTGGACAAATCCTTCTTAAAAGTAATCATATCCTGTCTTACAAATCTTCAATTAACACTTCGATTTAATAGTAAATTTAAATGGAATATTCTGATGGCTAGATAAAATGAGTGCAAAAGAAAAATCTATTCCAGTGAGTAAAAGAAATGAATTGAAAGGGTCTCCTGGGATAAGAATCTTACAGCTTTTTGTAAAAAGAAGTACTTGAATAAATGTACATTTTTATATTTGAATAAATGTAGATTTTTGTATATGAAAAAATAAGGCATCTGAAAACTAACTCTGTGGTGTCTTTTGGAAAAAAAATTAAATTAAAGCCCTGGTTTTATTTTCAGGGAAACATGATATATAAAATGAATTCTTAGACAAAATCAGAAGTTTCTTTGCCTAGACTGTATGTTTCAGAGATATCCTCCATTGTCACTAATGCCCCTGCACTATGCCAGGGTTTTTAATAATTGAGAAAAATAAATGTATCTTTCTTAAAAAGTAAAAAACAAGTTACTATCGATCTGTTTTCATATATCAATGCATATGTATTGTAATATATATATATCCTGATACTTCATCACACAAAATTTTATCATGTCCACATGTTATTTCATCATATGTATGTATCATCAAAATACTTTTCATCACATTTCAAAATGATAATGAAGTATTTTAATATGAAAAACATTTAATAAGATAATTTTCTAATAAGTAATTTCGGTAGTGTTCTGTTCTATCATGTCAGCCACTTAGACAGTGCTATTTCTAGCTAAATTGCTAGAAATATGCCAATTCCGCAGCCAAGCCGATAGCCTTCTTTCTATGATAAAACACAGAAAGAGTCCATTTACTCAGCTGCTGGCTAACTGCTGTGGCTTCTTTCTATGCTAAAAGCACAGAAACTGCCTTCATTGGCTGCCACAATTGCTTGTGTTATGCACTTTATCATAATGCTCTGTTGTCTATTTTCGCTACAGTATTGGGTGAAGGTGTGTTGATGGCATCGTGTCAAAATAATTGTACTTTTCAGGTCCAGCATCTTTTTTTCATGTGAACTGACCTACTGGTACCTTCTAACAGTTTTTACTGTGTCGTCACTGTTCCATCAGGACTGTGCAACCCTCACAAATTGGATCTTAGGGTGAAGCACAGCACTATTTAGAAGATCCTGGTGAAAGTAACGTATCCATGAGAAATTGTCCGAGACAACTAAGATAGCTGCTTCGAACTCTGAAAATTGGCAATTTCCAGACACCAGTCAGCTTTCATTTTAATAGTTTGTTATAATTATTAACTTTAGTGGATAAATTACAATCAAATTTACTTTTTCCCCAAAATGCAGTGTTTGAAAAAGGGTAAAATTTACATTTATTTTTTATCAGAAAAGTAATGTAACTTTTCAGCTCTATTTAATATTATTTGTTATTAAAAACATAACGTAACTTTTTCTATGAACACACACACAAAAAAAAAAATCTCTGATTAATTACTGCCCCCAAAAGTCAAAGTCAGCTTTAATTTTAAAATTTTGTTTGAATTTTTTAATTTTGTGGAAATTGTAATATAATTGACTTTGATTTTAAAACACAGTTTTGGTATTAATTAATGTCCCAAAAAGGCTAAAATTTACTCTTATTCTCTATTAAAAAAGGAACATAACTTTTTATATCCACACACACACCCAAAAAAGCCAGTTCTCTGATTAATTCCTGTCCAAAAAAACTCTCTACTGTACTATTATTTGCTATTAGAAAGTAATGTAATTTTTTAGCGACACACACACACTCAAAAAGCCAGTCTCTGATTAATTACTGTACCTAAAAGTCCAAAAAGTCAGCTTTCATTTTGATATTTTGTTTGAATTTTTTAATTTTGTGTAAATTGTAATATAATTTACTTTTATTTCCTATTCCAAAAATAAAGTCAATAGTTCTATATAATCGCTGGCCCAGGAACATTATGTGTTTTTGCTTAGCATCAATGCCACCGAGCAGCTGACATGATAAAACAGAACACTACCATAATTTTAACTATAATAATAATGATCATATGACTTTATTGCTCTAGATATTATAAGAAGTTCAGGCAATGGAAATGCTAAAATTGGAATCAATCTGAGAGGCTTATACTCCAGAATCTGACACTTTACCACCATTCTAAACCATACCAGCCCCATGTAACATCTATTTGAATTTTATAAGTAATTTTTATCTATAAATAATATAAATAAAAACATGTTAAATAAATAGGAACTTTCATTTGTAAAAAAATTCTGAATTAAAAATTAAACTTTTGAAATATTAAACATGAGTGAATAATAATTTTAAAAAAAGGATCTAAATATTTCAGTTCTCTGTATACTTTTTCCATGCATTTTCTAAATTATTATATGTATTTTTATTTGTATTTGTTATCAGTTTCTTGCAGTTTAAAATATTAGACAAGTATAAAAAAAAAAATATGAGGCAAATCATGGAAAAAGAAACAAATTTCAAAGTGAAACATTTTGTAATCTTTACTTATAAATTACAACAAAAAAATTACTAATTGCATACAGAGTTATATTTTTTACTAGCGAAAGAAAATTTTATTAATTATGAAAAAAATTACTTATTTAATATGAAAAAAAAGTACTTAATAAATAAGATGTTTTTTAATGAACTATAATGAAAAATACACTTGATGATTTGGATAATAATGAAAAGAGCACTTGATATTAGGTACTTGTAATAAAATATCAGATGATATAATCAACATGATATTAAATGTCATGTAATGAAATGTCATAGAATTCTTGAAACAAATATATTAATAAGAACAGAGTCATCCACTGATGATGGTCAGATGATGATTATATATATTTGTTAATGAAATGATGATGAAGCCAGAATGGTATTTAATAGGATATGATGATACATTGTGATGAAAATGATTAATCACTCAAAGTATCAACAAGAATATTGTTGTCAGTAATGCAAATAAAATCAAGAAAAAGGAATAGGAATTAAGCTATGATTAAATGAGAAATATTTCTGGTATATGCTGTTTTGCACTATATACTTATAGCATTTTTAGCTGTATGGTATTATATGGCTGCCATTCCATCGATTAGAAATATAAAGTAATATCGATCACTTTTGATTAAGATAAGGAAAAGATTAATCTATCAGGCCTTTTTAATATGCTTTATTCTTTTCTATATCTACTGGAATTAGTCTGGATAAAATGTGAAATTTCAGACCTTAACATAGATTACACAGTTTAATACATTAGCAATAAAACAATTAATAATGTGCACATATTTACTAGATTCATAAAATATAACTTCTACATTCAAATAATAATATTAGTACTCATGTTAAACTTAGTAAAAGATTTACATATATGAAATAATGGTATGATAAATTTAAGACATTTTAACAATAATATAAATGTTTAATTTTTATTAGGGTTGGATTTTAAAGGAAAAAAGGGATGATATAATATTTATTTTCTTGTATAGTTTCATTTATTTATTTATTTGGTAAACAAAAAAGGATTAAGATTCTTAAAAGTTGTTTATCAATTAATTAAAAAAGAGATTAAATAAGTTTTTAATCACTCAATTAAAAAATAATTAGGGATTAGGATCTCTATCTCTGAAGAAATGAAATGCTTTTACATCAGTGAATAAATAGAATTTTTTTTAAAAAAGATAATCCTTATAAAAATAAAATTAACTCACCAAGACTTAATACAGTAAATTCTGAGGTAATCATGTGATTGGATGGAAGACTGTTATCTGGATTGTTTTTGAAAAAGGATTGTGTGGGCAGTAGAATTTAGGGGAAGTTTAATAATAGTAAGGATTAGTAGTCAAAAGCTCAGCATATGTCTGATATTAGATTTATCTCATTCTTAGTTTTAAAATTTTATGGTGTTTACAAGATCTTACCAGGCTTTTGCCAAATGCTGATGATTGCTGATCCAACTATGTAACCAATTTCACTCAAAGGAATATAAAAAAAGGAAAATGCCTCTGAGAGAAACTTTCAACAAACCTATTTTATTGATCCATCCAAAATTGTGACTATCTTAACTTATGTTAATCTGAAATTTAAAATAATTGTTATAAGTAAAAACCAGAGGCTACAAAAAGGAAAAGAAAAGCTAAAGGAATAAATTAACTATTGAGAAAGCTATAACAAGAAATAAACAATCTAGATCCAAGAGGCTATGTAAACTACTACTTGCAAGATCCACTAGAAGAGTACTTAACTTGGCAACTACAAGAGGATCTGAAAAAAAGACCATAGTAAAATGGTGTATTGTAGAGTGTACACCTAATACATGTATAAATGTTACTTTATAAAGAATGTAATAATTGAAATAGTGAATAATTTTCAGCCATTTTGTTGAAAAGATTTTTTACTTTTACTAGGTTAGAATTGAGAAAGATTTAATTTCAAGTAACTATTTTTTGGGTTTGATTTAAATTAAATGTTAATTAATTAAGCAAAATCAAGTGGGGAATATTATGTTATATGAAAATATGTTGTGAACTATCAGTTTATATGACTGATTTCATCATAGAGATTTGCTTTAAGAGATTTGAAGGTTAATCCAATGAAATTATTTAATAATAAAGTGAATTAAGCATATATACTTATCTTATTAATAGCCCGACTTTTTGTGATTCCAGGACTAATTCAGGCATAACAGTATTTGAAACATATGTATAAGAGTGTATATGGGTGCTGTCCAGATGGTTTTCTATAGAATTATTCAAATGATGCTAAGATCATAAAGGATATCGCCATATATTTTAATTTATATATTTGATAATTAGTTTAGTTTATTGATAGTCAATGCATTCAGCATTGATATCATTATCCCAGTATTTATGATTATTATTGCAAATATTTTAGTACTTAAATATACACATGCAAATGAAATTTTGGTGGTTCCTTTTATAATGTCCTAATGTTGGTATTGGCTAGATAATGATTAACTTAAGATTTTGTGTTATGTTACTTTTAAATCCAGTCACATTGGTTGATTGTTGATTATTGCTGGGGGTGGTATTTTTATTATTTTATTATAAATGATATCAATTAACAACAATGTTTATAGTTATTATTGCTTTGTTTTTTTTGTTCTTTTTTTAAAAAAAAAAGAAATTGAGTTGAAATGAATTTACAATAGAAAAAAGAATAAGAGAAACTTTTGATTGAAAATCGAAGTAGTTATAATCATTTACCTATGCCTTATATTATTTATTTTCAATGCTGATTTTTGCTCACTTTCTATTCTCAATAAAAACAATAATGCTTTTGATGATGGTGATTCTCATCACTATATTACTTTATTCCATAGTGTTACTAACAGTGCCCAGTATAAGGCTGGAATAATTCCATGATACACCTATCATCTATCCCATTATTCTGTAGGTTCAATATTGTTAGAAATGGCAACCCTGATAATGATTGAATTTTAGTGGCCATTACTACCAAGTGACCATATAACTTGAAGCTCAAATATAACTTTATATCTGAGTAATAAGATCCTGTATTTATAATACAAAATTACAAAATGAATCAAACATTACTATGAAATATATAACAGGAATAAATATGATTTTTAATAATATATAATTGATTTATAGATTAGAAAATATGATGCTGATATACATGTAAAAAAGGTTCATATTTAAGGTAAAACAAAAAATAAGATTTTTTGATTGGATGAAGCTTTTGGCTGTTGGGATTTGGTTAGTTATACTTTTAGTATTTGTGATGGATGGATTTTATTATTGACATGATGAAGTGACATTGTCACATGACTCTAGAGTGGTTCTTTCTCAGGTACAGCACCAACTTACTTTCAATTTTTTTCTATCTAGTTGCTTTTTATGAAGTTATCGTAGCTTTATTCCACGAACCCCCAGCTTTTAAAACTCAAACAAGCAAGTGATAATTTTCATTTTTTAAAATATAAACCTTTATGTTTCAAAAATTCTTCATAAGCAAGTCTTCATATTTTCAAATATTTTATTAGTATTTTGTATTCAGGGTTGTAGGTTGATAACTCTCTAGGTGTTCATGCTGCGTTGTGTAAATATAGCCCAATATTTGGATTCTTTATATATCTCAGGGTTTCAGATCACTATTCATTTTTTCAATCGTAAAAATGCCAGTTGGATCTCTGAAAAAAGTGTAGAACATGTGATAAATTTACTTTGTGTGCACATATATCTATTTATGAAAAAATAAAATGAATGAGAAAATCAGTCACACATGCAACTACAGGAAGTTAGATTAGATAAGTAAAGACATGTTTGAGACAGTATATTTCAAAGAAAAGCATATCAAGAATATTAGATAGCAGTGAAAGGTTGCATAGAAGAGGAGATGATGATGTAAGGTTTATTTTATGAAATATGATTTATCAAAAAATATTTTATATTTTTGTCAAAAAAAATCAAAAATTATTTTTACTATATAAGAGATTTTTATATTTAATTTTAAATACTATGCAGTATTTCCAAAATTATCAATCAAGTTTATTACTCAATCAACATTTTTTTTTGTTATTCCAGATTTTATAATTATATATCTAATTTTGTCTCTGTATATTTCTATTTTTCCTTTTAAGCTTCATATATATATATATTGTAACCTGATAGAAATGAGAGAGAGATGTGAGAAAGAGAAAAGAGAGAGAGAAAAAGAAAATGCTAATAATGAAATGGAGGTAAGGATAATGGTAAAAAAATAAATGATGGAAAAGAAAAGAATTGAGAGAGAAAAGAAATGAGGAAAAGTAATAGAAATGATATATGTAATGGAGAGAGAAAAGAAATGAGATGATGAGAAAAATACGAAAGAGAGATATAAGAAGAAGATGGAATAAAGGAGAGAGAAATGAAATGAGATGATAGAAGAAACTCTTAACAAGTGTTTTAAATGGCTGAGATGATAGAAAGATATGAGAGAAAAGAAATGGAATAAAATTGAAATGAGATGAAATAAAATATAAATGAGAGACTCTAAACGACTCGGCTCAGTGGGGTTACAATAAATTTAAAGAAAAGAGATGATGATCCAGAGATGTATAATCAAATAAAGGTCAAATCCAATACTGATGAACTATAACTACTACAGCTTATTGATATTTTAATAAACCATACAAAAGATTATCTAAAATCACTAATCAATGCTTACCATATTAGTCCTACCAATAGATCATACACTCTCTGAATAAGATTAATGATGCTTTGCTTTAAAAGATTATCTTACAGAATTATATTTACTAAACAACAAGAGTAAATAACCTCAGGGATTTTAAAACTAACACTCTTGTATAAAATTAAAGTTTAAGTTAAGTTGCCTAATAAAGAATTACTGTGATTAATAAATAAATAAGTGACATCTTAGTTGACCATAAAATAATTATAAAATGTTCAATCTTAAAATAATAAATAAAACATATATTAATTCACCAAAATTTAATGAATCAATTTAAATTTAAACTAATAATGGCCTATTATCTAAGATATTACTTGAGCAGAGAAAAGAGCAAGGGTACTTTTAATGCCTTTCCATACTCACAGACAACCACTAAAGACCGCAAATGCAAATGGATTAGAGTTCTTTAAATATATAAGATTTAAGATGATGATATATGATGTACAGTAAATATAAGACAAGGTGCAGCTTTTAAAATAATATTAATTAAAATATTCTTCTGAAGTACTAATATTGTTAATCTGATATTGCATAATCTTTAGTCTGAAAAGATATACTGATAATTTTAAAAAAATAAACTTTTAACTAAGTATTTAGTTAGGTATCTGCTATAATGCAATTATCTGTATTTATGATTCAATATGAGAATCATTTACTTTAACATAGCTTTTGAATTTTCAAGACAATATCAACTATATTTAATTAACTTAGAATATACTTGTAAATTTCTGAATTAAAGATTCATTAAATTTAAAAATTTAAGATTTTGTGAACTTGGAACCCAAGACAATAATATAGTTTCATATAAAAGTAAAATAAACAAACAAAACTTTTGAAATAATAATAATTTAATTTATTAATAATGAGAAGAAATGTTTATAATTACTTGGACTCTTAATAGTTTTATTTAAATTACACTAATACACTTAATAACTTACAAAGGTTATTCACTGTTACTTTCTTTTAATAATTATATTTTTCTAAAAATAAAAAAAAAATTTTAAACTTTAATTATCATATGTACTTAATAAGCACACTACTATTCTTCTTTATTAGACTAATTGATAACATTATTGTGTCATCTACTAATCAGAATAACACACAGAACTATGTTTATATTGAAAACCCTAAGCTTAATTTTATACCCCTCAACTTAACAAACGCTAAGTTAGAGTAAGCATATTCAACAATACTTTTTAAAAAAATCATCACTAGTTTCACGGATATAACTAATACCACAGCTAGATATAGGTTTAAATCAGATTAAGCTAATATTAAAATTAAACTAACTTAAGTGTATGGGACAATCATTCATCAGAGATCAGTTATACTTTTTGTTTTAAAAAACTTTAGTCCACATAAAATTATTCCCTCAGTGTTTTAAAGATAATGATGTAACAGACTTACAAATCCAGCGGTGAAATTCTGGATGAAAATATTAAATTATTATGTGTGAATTGCCACTTATACCATATGCGTATCTAACATACTTTAAATTAAATATAACTTATTGTTGGTTATCTTGTGCATGATAAACTATCATCGCAACACAATTCAAACATTGATATACCTATGAGCCTTAAATTAGCTACAACTACCTGAAGAAATACATTTCCTCAAACAAGCATATCTTGTCATCACAAATCTAAAACAAATGCAATATCACCTACTGTGGTGGAATTAGCATTAAGTCATCATGAATGATAGGCAAAAAATATAAAGATATTAGACTCCTCAGAGCTGGAAAAGAATGTGGTGGCTTCCACAAATACCTAACTTCAAGGAAGAAATGAAGATGTCTGGAATTCATCTACAGTACATCTGGGAACAAGAACACCCACCAGAAAAGCACAATCCTCTCATGGGATTTCCAATGCTTATAAATGTGATCATCATCACTGAAAAATACAATATAATACCCTCTTTTTGAGGACAAGCACTATCAAATCATGCAAATACATGACAATAACGATGGAGGGTTTTCTCTACTCCATAAAGCATATTCAAAAATTATAAACTAAGCCTAACTCTTGAGGCTAACAAATTCTAACTAATAGCAAGATATATACTTCACTTAAACTAACTAAGTTATTTCCAAGAAATTTATAAAATACAAAACATATATCCAATGTTCAAACCAACAAAGCAAACTATGTGTCAAATGACTACTGTAGAAAATACTTTAAACTCAACTGCATATAAAATTCTAAGCAAGGCACAATGCACACATAATAAAATATTAAATGCTAAAAATATAGTAACTAGTGGACTTTTGAAATGGTAAATTAAATGCAAGAATATTTACTTCTCGATGAATATAAAATATTTGTAATTATTCTTAATATAACATTCATAAAACAAATGAATGGATATTCTCTGATAAACTTCTCTAGTAAATTTAAAATAAAATTGAGTAAAACATCCCATCTATATGAAAATAAGACTGTGATATTTAAATCTCTATAATAAAATTATTAAATAGAAACTAGCTAGTGTAATGCTTGATAAATAAACTAAATCTACATAAAAATGGCAAGAAACATTTGCTCATTCAAATAAACCTATTTTGTTTTAAAATTATAACCCTAGTTTACCTGTATATTTATGCAAAAAGTGTTACAAAAAAAATTAAAGCATAAATATTTTTTATGGTTTCATTCTTCTTTTAAGCCAATAAAACAGACCATAAAAAATAATAATAATACATTAACTCAAGTTCATATTTCAGCTCCGTAATGGTTTTTCCCAATGGTTTTCCCATTTAAAAATATGTATTCAGGTCAATTCATCTATCCAGATTTGAAGCTTCAGTCAAATATTTATAAACATGGCAATGGTTTCCAAAAACAAAATATTCAGTAATTTTTTATATAAACATGTTCACTTTCTTTTATCTTTAAAGATAATTTTAAATATTAAAATAATTAAATATCATAAGCATAAACATAAGTTGGCTTTGGAAAATAGATTCTCCAGCTGAGTAGCATAAGTATAAGTATACATATAATAAGTCGGCATTGAAAAAAATAAATTCTTCAGCTGAGTACATTTTTTTATATTTATAATCCTAGGTTCAAATGCAGAATAATTATAATATATATTTTTAGTTAACTTTCACTGTTCTTCTTTAGATAAACACATTTTTTTTTTTAAAAAATAGAGCTCTTTTTTTAAAACGTTTCTTAATATTTAAAAATGTATTTCTTTTTTTAAACAAATTTCCTTTTACTTTTTAAACATAAGAGCAGATTTTTTATAATTAAGACATTCCTCCGTTTATGAGCTAAGACCTACGGTCATAAAGTTACTTATAAGTACTGGCAACTATAACAAAACATTATGCATTTGATAGAGACAAGTTCATTAATAATATTTTTAAATTCTTTTAAAGTTTTGCTTTCAAACAAATTCTTTTCATACTACTGGCATAAACGAGACTTAGTATTTTAAAATACATATTTTCCTCTGAAACATTATTTTATTAAGAGCATATTTACATGTATTAATAAGGCAGTATTAAATTTAACGTCAATTTTAATTTATAAAGATGCTGATGCATTTCCATTTTAATATTTTAAAATGTTTAAATGTTTTTTTTTAATTTCTTCTTCACTTGTATTTTTAATTTGATAGGAGATATACTATAGTTTAGTGCAATAAATTCTTTAGCCATAACAATACTTAATAATTTAAGTTTTACTTCTAAATAAAGAAAAATGAATATAACAAAAATAAATGAAATATGAGACGCTGTATTTTCCTCAAATATTTTACCGTAATTTTAATGCCTCAATTGTAATGAAAAATTGTCAGAAAACAGATTACCTTTCTTTTAGCTCTTTTTCATTACAAGACGATTTTTAAATAATTATTTTAAATATACCTTTATTTTTTTTATAGAAAATATAAAGTTTTATAAAATTACTTTTTATTAACAAAATTTTAAGATCCAACACCAGTTGAATCAAAACAAGTTCAGCCCCTGAATGACACCTGGATCTCTGTTTTATCTCACAATTTTTCATCCACCTACAATTTATTTAAAAACCAATAAAAACTATTTATTACATTTTAATATTCTGACAAACCAGCTGTGGAATCAATCTACTGATGTACCCAATATAATTTTCCCATACCACATGACCTTCAGCTGCAAAGTCAAAATTTTATTATTAACAAATATTGTGCAATTATTTTTTTAAATGATATTCTATACAACCCAATAGTAATAAATATAAAATTTAAAGTTATACCCTTTATTAAACCCATAAATATTTCATTTAAAATAATTTTATCCACACATTTGCTTTATTTACTTATTTTAAACAATATGGAAATCAAATTATTTTTTTATTCTTGTGTTTCAATGTCAATGCATGCACATATTCACACATACATCTGGCGTTACATTAATTGTTTAAAATTATTTTTAAAATTACAACAATAGAATGTTAATGATTATTTAATCTAAATAATTTTTATAACTGGAATGTTAAACTACAAAACTAATAACAAATATTCTTATTATTTTAATAAAAACTTACATATCATTTTTTTTTAAATTTATTACTTAATTATTCCAACTTAATAATAATATCTTATTATTATTCTTTAGACATTAGAATGGATTATATGATAGTTATTTTAGAATACATTTAATACTATTTATCAATTCACAATTATTTTTTAACATTTACTTATGTTAAATTATTACCTAACATCCCTTATCAAACCAACTGACACTTTTAAAATATTTAGATTATCCTATTTTAATAATTAACTGAGTTAATTTCATTTTTATCATCATTATTTTTTTTAAATCCGAAATTTTAAACAAAAGGTTAAGCTAAGATAACCTTGATTACCTCTTGGAAGTAAGTGACACTTCAGTTAGGTACAATATATATATATTTGCATATGCATGCACTATGTTGCATGTGCCATGAGACCACTTCATCTCAATATGTTAATTTCACAAATGTACTTGAAATAAACAGACTTGCAGTATTAAAAGTATTAAAATTTTTACATTATTAAGGGAAGTTAAATATTGTGTTCTAAATATTTGAGCTG
This sequence comes from Epiperipatus broadwayi, assembly GCA_028023455.1. Classification (NCBI taxonomy): domain Eukaryota; kingdom Metazoa; phylum Onychophora; class Udeonychophora; order Euonychophora; family Peripatidae; genus Epiperipatus; species Epiperipatus broadwayi. The sequence continues at coordinate 1,907,872 of JAQFVV010006324.1, forward strand.
AATTTGATAATTGAAGTGAACTTAAAAAGGTATTGAAATTTTTAAGGTAAATTTCTCTGTCTAAATTAAACCATTTTATTCATAAATCCTAGTCAATACTATAGATTTTTGTATATGTTTTCTAGAGTTGTGTGACAGCATGACTTTGATTATTTCCCTTGCAAGTAATGGCTTCAAGGTATCATTCTTGATATCAGTTAATCATTACTTTTTTTTGAAACTTTATCTGCAAATTTTTAACTATGATTGAACTGAACTAACCTTAACTCATTAAATTTGTGTGAGCTTGCATTTTATAAATGTGTATTTTTGAGAATACATTTTTTTATACTTTTCCATAATTGTTTTTTTTTGTTTTTCAAACTTTTTAATTGGTTCATTTATCTCTAATCTGCTGTATGATTATTTTTATAGAAAACTATTTATATATTCTTTGCTTTTTGATTGATTAACCTAAAAGAGTTCACCAGAAAATAAATTTTGAAAATATTTTTTTTAAAAAATTATTTTTTTTAATGATAAAATAATTTTTTAAATACAAAATTTGTATCTTTATTTCACAGAATCTTTATAACTATTTTTTAACTCTTTGTGCAACACACACAGTGGATTGTCATAATATATTTTTATTTCGTATAATTTGATTTTATGCAGAATTTAAACATTTTGTAAAATTTCTATTTTAGTGGACTTCTTTTTTAAACCCATATTTAGAAGCAGATATTTACTTAGGTATTAATATATATATATATTACTTTTTTATAAATCCCTTTTACACTCTAATGCAATTTTTATATAATTCCTCCTTTATTTTTCTGACATTTTTGACTGTCCTGCAGTTTTCATCAGAGCTTTTTGTAACCTTATATTTATTAAATTTACATAGATGAATGATGGTTTTGCTTATCAAAGTCATTTAATGAAATTTGTACTCTATGTGGTTTGATACGAGGGTAAAATGGCAAATTCTGAAGCTCAAAGTGTATGATCTGCAGCCCACTTCTATCATTTCTGGTGTTTGAACTTCTTATGACCCCCTGAACAAAAAGCTGATGATGATTATAATACATTTCTTGATTTATTGAATTTTTCTGACACAATATGTATTTATGCATCTAATCTATTTATAATTATCTTTCTCCTATCTAAATTTACTAATATATTTCTACATTCAGTATTCCATCTCAGCACCATTGTATTCAATATATAGTTCATATATTTCAAAATATCTTGAATTTTGGAATTGAACATTTAGTGTGTAACAGTGAAAAGGTGGCTGGTATTTGGTTCTCTATTCAGAATGCCTGCAACAGTATCTCTGAATTATGTATGTGTTAAATAGAGACAATTTAGTTATTCATCCCAAAAATTTTAAGATGCTATCATGCCATAACCTATGTAAAACAACACGCTACCATTAAATTTTATTTTAAATCGGGAAAACTGTTACTGAAAATTTTGAAATGATTCAGAAAGTGTATGATAATGAAGCCATAACCCACAAGAATGTTTTTGAATGAATTTCAAGATTTTCTAATGGCACGGAGAGCATTGAAGATAATTCTTGAAGGTATAAAAATAATGTTACATTTTATGTCATAAATTGTGATGCAGACACCATTATCATCTTAAAATTGTTATGGCGAATAGTTAAACTTATGACTGCTTAACACATGCATTGGTTTAGAAATGGAAGTGAAGGTGATTTGTACAAAGGATGAGTCACCTTTTTATTGAGATATACTGTGCTGAGTATTGATGAAAGCATCACATCATCTGTGCTTATTTTCAGTATCTGCAGTAGGAACAGAATTGCATAATTTGCACCATTTACCTTATTCCAGAGACATCTATTATAAGCTTGAATTGTTATGGAATGCAAGATGATAATCCTATATTCATTTCTTCTAACGAATTTTTGGCTACTGAATACATGATAAAAGTTCAATGCTTCTCACTGGAAATTTTAATGAAAAACCACTCTAAGGATTTGAAGGTATCTGGTGCCCCTTGATTGGTCTAACAATAAATGACTGGATCATAGCAATTAGACCAAATGGCTTCTAATACTGGTGTATTTGTCAGGTTTGTAATTAAGAGCTTTTTTTTTATCATTCTATCTTAAAGTCATCCAAAACTTGAATAATCAATTAATATGAGATATCATTACTATAGCATCCACATCAGAACAGTTTCTGATTTAATACAGGTATGTAATTAACATAAAACTGAAGTCATCAAAATATTTTGTTGCTGACCTATTCTCAAATCTATATAAATATACAAATGAATTGGTTTGGATTCCAAATCGAAAGATTGTTTTTTTTAATTTCAGGCTATTAGCTTGAATAATATAAAGAAGTTCTTAAGCAGGCTAACTGCATTAGAAACACATTTAAATCCTAAATCCTCACTGACATAAGCAAAATCCAGGAACCTGTCTGGAGATGTGGCCAAATATTATTCAGACTTATAGTAGATGGCTCTAGAAACACACGAGTAACCTAAGCAAGTCATGTGTTGTGTTATTCTTTTTTGTAGATTTATAATTAATTTTAACTTATTTTATTGTATAATATTTTGTATTTTTATTATTTTAGTGATGAAGATGTCCTGCAAACACTTCAAGTTTTAGATGATGTTTTAGCTGAATGTGATAGTGAATTGGAGGGTGATGTTATTGTATTAGATCCCATACATTCAACAGATGCGCCCTGCACATTGGCTCAATCTGAACTGCCATTCAGTTTTGACACAATCAGAAATCGAGTCCCACCACCTACACCAGATGAAGCAGCTAAAATTGTGGCTTCCTTCTTTCCAAAAAACATTCCGTGTGGTGCCCAAGCCAAATCAAGTGATAGTGATGATGAACTTCCCCCACCCTCTCCACCAATGCGATCAACTAGTCTAAGAGACAAACCAGTTCTTCCACCAAAAGCAATAAGAGACAGTGAAACAATACTGGAATTCAAGAATATAAAAGAGGCTATGGTAATCAAATGATATTATTTTAGCATTAATATAGATATATATATGTGTGTGTGCAAATATTAATAAACACACCAACATATAAATGAAATAGAAATGGAAATAGTTTGTGACTAGGTAAATATATGCATTAATTCATAGCTATTTGAAGTTAGGTCTACCTCCATTTCTTTTATGTGTGTGTATATGCATGGATGTGTGAGCGTTTTTAAACATATGTTTGTATATTGATTACTTATATGTGCATGTATATGTAAACATTTATTTCACAGAATAAATAGATTCAAATAGGTTGCTATAATATGATCCCCCCAAAATTATAAATCTGTAAATCATGTCCACCATTTGTTATATTAGTGCTATTCTACATTAATCTTTGGTTTATTATATAATAGTAAATCAAGCTTTGTAACTTCTAAATTAATTATCATCCAGTTTTTAATTTAAAATTTGCATAAAACATTCACAAAGAATTATTGTCTAGTTTTTAAATTGAAAATTATGTAAAGCTTTTACGAAGAATTATTGTCTAGATTTTGGAAAATAAAAACTTCATAAAACTTCTATAACAATTATTGTATGAATTTTAACTTAAAAGCTGTGCAAAACTTCTATGAAGAACTAATTAATAGAGAAAATTCACTTTAAGGTAGCACATTATTAGCATAAAGTTAAACAAGCAGAAAAAACTGTTAAGAACAGAGATCATTCTATAGAAAGTTTCATTATTTAACAAACACTCAAAAAAGTATGGAGAGATGCATGTTAGGAGTAATAAAAAGAGATCGAAAATGCAATATATGGGTAAGAAAACAGGTGTTACTGACATCATTAAAAGAATTAAAAGGCTGAAGTGGAGTTGGGCTGGACATATTGCTAGAAGAGATGATGATAGATAGATAACTGAAATCTTAAACTGGATTCCAAGAGGTAAAAGACCCAGAAAGAGACCACATGGTAGATGGATGGATCGATGAAATAAGAAAGTGTATAGGGGTGAGGTGGAGAAGAGGGGCTAGAGATCAGAGAAGATGGATTGTACTTGGAGAGACCTTCATCCTGCAGTGGAATGATAATGGTTGACAATGATGATGATGGTGATGTACACTGTTATTTTATTTAAAATCCTGGGTAAAATATGTACTCATTATATTGGAATTCTATAATTATTATTGATGTATTAGATAGCAATACAGTAATGTTAGAATTTGCATCATGTCGATGATGATATTCTTATAATTTTATTCTTAAGTAAACTATAATTTATTTGTATGTATTAACTGAAGAATAATTAAATATTAAGAGATTGTTAAATAAAAGTCTCAGTCTTTCCCACTGATTAGTTATAGTAATTTCAGAATTGTCTTGAAATTACATTAGTATATATAAACCATGCTCTGCATGAAAATAAGTCAATAAATGATATGTTTATATCTGATCAAAGCTAAAGTATAGGTGTGCTCATTCTACATTTTATGTTTTGGTTTACATATAGTTCACTAGGGGTTTCCAGTACTTATACATTATTTTGTAACTAAAGGATAAACTATTCATATACAAGGTGTTGGAGTTTTTTTAATTAAATATTGCTTTAACTTAATTGTATTTATAAATAAATCATTTTTTATCATGTGGTTGAGTGTTAGTATTCATTCATTTATAGTTAAAATCTTCAAAGCGCATGTGCAACAGCGTAATGCTATGTTAAAATATTAATTGTATTTATGTAATTTTGATCCCATATTTTGATTATACAAAAGATAACTGCAATCTCATGATTTTTTTACTGACTCATGCAAGTGAGATTTGTAATATATAGGTGTGTGACTAATTGTTTATCTATTGTATCTACCTGCAACCTTCATAAAGATATGGCACTCATGACAAACAAATTACATTGTTTTTATAAAATGAAAGCAATCTTGTGAGAATGAACTTCTGTTATATAAATTGGTGCTCTAGCGTGTAAGCTTAATAATTTACTGTTTCTAGATACTCTACATATATTTTATTACAATATATCATCATCATCATCATCAACCATTATCAATCCATTGCAGGATGAAGGTCTCTCCAAGTTCAATCCATCTTTTCCTATCTTTAGCTTCTCTTCTCCACATCACCCGTGCACACTTTCTTATTTCATCCATCCATCTCATGTGTGGTTTCTTTCTGGGTCTTTTACAATCTCTTGGAATCCGGTTTAAAATTTCAATTGTCCATCTATTATCATCTGTTCTAACAATATGTATCTTAGTTGTAACAAATAATAAAAAATGCCCTGTGTGATAAGTAATCACAGCTCTGTACAGTTCAAACTTTAACATTTTTCAAAATGTAAATGTATCTATTTCTTACTACAACATAAAATTAACAGTAATTTCATTTTTATAAATAATATATCAAAACAATTCTCCCAAATATTAAATTAATTTAATGTAATTTATTTTATTTTACAAACATGAAAATTGTTACAACTCATAATACATAAAAAAAAAAAAAAAGCTATAAATGTTTATTTGATTTTGTTATTGCAACTCATTCCGATACTTTTTTTATAAGTGTTGCCACTCATGTTTATCTTAGTTATTCATTTTCAGGGATCTTTTTTTTTTTGTATTTATTTTCTCAAAAATATTTTCCTGAACATGTGTTATTTATTAATATTGAACAATATTAAGAAAATGAATTATAAGTTATGATTCCTTTAAAAAATATTACTAAATGGTTTCTCATAACATATAATTAATATTTTTTTTAAACATATATGATTGCTAAATACATTAGAATATTGTCATTATTTGGCAACATTTTTTAGAGCTTTCTCTTTACTTGTTTTTTCATGAAAATGATTAAAATTTGGGATCTTCCAATGACAGAAGAAACAAAAAGCACAGGGGAACTGTAAGACAACACATTGATTCCTATGTAGCAGAATTTATGTTGTGTCAAATGCATAAAGATGAAGACACATTTGTGGCAATGATACACACTATTAAGAATTTCTGTCCAGTTGACATGAAGAACCCATGCTTGTAACACACCTTTACTATACTTTCTTTGACTAGCTTTTTCATTTGTTATTTATGTTAAATTTCCTTTAATTACAATCATTTATAGATTTGTGTATTTTCTTTTGTTTTTTAGAATCATATTAAAAAATAATATTAAATACAATAGCTTGTAGTTAGCTATGTTGCTTGCAAAACAAACATAGGTTGCGAATTTCCTTCTTACAGCTTCTACAAAAGTACCCTAGTTCCATTCAAAATACAATTAATTTTACATGTGTATATAATATATATATAAAATAAACTATCCAATAAAAATATACTATATGTAAATTTTAAATTATAAAAATGGTAACTTATTGTGTTCGATAAAAAAAGGGCAGATATCACATGATTTCCCCAGAACTGTGTATGATATTAGTGGATTGTCTATTTATTGTACAATTGTTATAAATTTTTTTCTCTTTTTATAACATCTATCTACATCTAATATATTTGTGCGATCTAGATTAAAGGTAAATTTAAAATTGCAAGATTTTTCATGGTAATGGAAAGCAGGCAAAATTAGATTGATTATTTATAGCATTTTTTACTGGTTGTATAATAGTTAGTGTTCTTTTAAATAGATATATTTGTCAAGCATTGTTAGCCGAGAGGTCAGCGCAGCCGCCTTGCAAGCAAACAGTTTGTTGTAGACGGTTGTTGCGGGTTCGCCTCCCGGCCGATGCTATGACATATGAAAAAAAATAGATATATTAACATATGTAAATAAATAACCATGTGTTAATGCACTCTTTGAATAAATGCCAGTGATAATGAGAAACCATCCATTGAGTTCTCATATTTGAATAACCATCTGTATATAGCAAAACTTATTACGATGCTGGTAAAGTGATGACCTAATAGTCAGCCAATAGTGATGATGACTAACCAAAGATAAGATCATCAAAAGTTCAATATTGACTCCATTAATTAGAATACAAACAATGAAATAGTTAGCTATATTGCATAAAAAAATTACATTTGATTGACTATGTATATATATATATATGGTATGGGCTTGCTTTGCACTATATATCTATGACGTTTTTAATTAAATAATATCTTAAATCAGAGAACTATACTATTAATCAAGGACATTAAGAGGGTATTCACAGCTCTTTAATTAAACTAAGGAAGGACTGTGCTTACAAAATTCATAGCAAAAATTAATAAACAACTACAATTAATAGACAAATTCATACTAATTTATAAAATATTATTATTTAATTAAAGATACAAATAATCAATCTTGATTTTAGATTCAGTAATTCTGAAAAGTTTTAGGTAAGATTGATGTAATAAGTGGATTAATAATATTCTAATTCTCTTTTCTTTGTTTAAAAAATCAAAAGCAAAGTACATGTATGCATTTTTTTCATTTAAATATATATACCATGTTTCTTTGAAAATTAGACTTAATGAGAAAATAAGCCCTAGCACAATTTTTTAGGGTGTTTGTAATATAAGCTCTACCCTGAAAATAAGCCCTAGTTAGAAAAAAAAAAAGAAAATACTATACAAATGTTATTTGTGTTTTGTTAAAATCACAGCAGTGCTGCGCTCTGGCAATGTGAAGAAAATCTAAGATCATCCAATCATAAACCTGCCAAATAACCAATCAGAATGCAGACACAACATACATGTGAACTCTGAAGATAGGAAAGTATTTACTATATTGTCAAATGCATTAGATTTTTTTTTCTTTTAAAACAAAAATTAGCCAGACGGGCTTACATTGGGAATTACTAACATTATTATTATATACATTGTGTGTTATAACAGATTTGATTACAACTATTCATTCATGTCAAGCGTTGTTAGTGGAGAGGTCAGCGCAACTGCCTTGCAATCAAGCAGTTGGTTGCAGACGGTTGTTGTGGGTTCGCCTCCCGTCCAATGCTATGACATAAGGAAAAAAACTATTCATTCATGTGAAATAAAGAAATGATTTCAGAATCTTATTTCCTGCAATTTTTTGACTTGTATCTCATTATTCTTCAGTTACCATTTAAATAATTGTAGCTTCTTATACATAAATAAATGTGGACTTGTGCATGAAAAAAATAAGATATAAGCCTTAAGGTGTGTTTTGGAACAAAAATTAATATAAGACAGTGTCTTATTTTTGGGGGAAGATGGTATTGTAATGGTCACTTGGCTTAGTTCATTTATTTACATTTTCACTATTTATTTATTTACATAAATTACATGGGTGCCACCTGGCTTTAAATATCAGGAAATAAGCTAATGCATATATATTTTATTCACTATGATAATTTAACTATTACACAGTCCCATTTGTAATGCCAGGCAAAATCATAGAGAGCATAAGTTACTCCTGATGAATGAATGATGGTAGACCAGGCAATCTTACATAAACAAAGTAACAAATCATCTAATAATAATTTATTTATAAATGTACTTATTAATTGATGTAAAATTTATTTTCTTTAATAAAATTAACAAATCATGTAACAGTAATTTATTTACAAAGTATAATCATTAATTGATATGCAATTTATTTTTTTAACGAAGTCCTTTAATCTTTATACATCATAGTATCAGCATATTTATAGATTGCCGTACCATTAAGCTGAATTCAATAAATTTAAATAAAATTCTACGCATGTATGAATTCATAAATATAACATTTCTTTGAGTCACATGTCTTGTAATACTTATATATACATATGCTCTATATGGGATAGAAATCAATACTAACTTTATCACAATAATCATAAGGAATGGTCTTTTTAGATCTAATCCTAAACATAACCACTTATATAATAATAACTATAAAGAGATGGCCTTTTGGTCCTAACCCTAATTGAATACGCCTTCTTAAATTTTTTTCATTCATGATCTCTTTTTATCATCGAGATTTTTTTATGATCCCATATATTAAATATAAAATAGATATAGAAATAAATATTCCCATAAATAACTTATTTCTTTGGTAAACAATGTACTATTTTAGGATTTGTTTTAAGTATACAAAAATTAATGAAAGAAAATCACAGTATAATGAGATAGATATGCTTGTTTTTTACTGTATAATAAATTAAATCTTGGTGAAATATTTGATACTGCTGGACATAAAGCATCTTCAACATTTTCCAGCATTGAACAATATTTGGATTTAATATACATTAAAGCTGAAAAAGTCATTCCACATAAATATGTGGTGCTGAATGGCAAAAGAACATTTAATGCCATTTCAGAAATTGTGTGAAATTCAATCCTAGCTCCGATCCAGAATTCAGTTAAGGAGGATTTTTGTGGAAAGTCAAGTTTTAAGTTTGAGTCACTCGATAGCTCAGAAAATTCCTCTTGGGCATTATGTGGCAGGTGATTAATCTCATTAATGTCCATCAAAAATAATCCTTGAATCCAAGATAACTTTTTGAAATCTAAATTCGATATAAAGTATTTGCAAAACTGTGTTTGCAGGGGTTTTAAGTGATCTATAATAATTTTTGCAATTAAAGTTTTTCAATTATTTTTTCAATTATAAAATTGTCTATAGGCGAAAACCTTTCCAATGAATCATTTTCTACCCTATTCTTCTAAATGTTGATCTTTTTAATAAACCTTCAATTTTATCGTTCGAAGTAAAAATATTGCTATTTGTTCATTGAAGAGACAAGTTAAGGTCATTTAGCTTCTCAAAAATATCAGACAAATAGCATAGCTTTGATAGCCATAAGTCATTTGGAAAAGAGCAGCAAGATCAGATTTTTGGTCAGTTAAAAATACAATAATTTCTTCTTTTAATAACAGTAATCTTCTTAAAATGCATTCTCTTGATATCCATCTTACTTCTGCATGTAATAATTATTTTTTTATATTCCGAGTCCATATCTGCTGTTAAGGGCATGGCTTTCAATAAAATTTATAATTTTGACAGCATCCTGAAGCATATCATTCAATTCCATTGCTAATTTTTTTTGCTGCAAGGGCCTCTCGATGGATCAGGCAATGTGTAAAAGTTACATGATTATTACCAGAAACTTTAACAAATGATTTAAAATCAATATTTTCACCAGTCATTGCTTTTGCACCATCTGTGCATACTCAAAAGCAATTTTTCCATTCTAAACGTTAAGTTTTTAAAAAATTGTCACTTTATTATATATATCTTCCCCTCTTGTATGTTATTCCAAAGAATGACAAAATAATTTCAATGTTTTCTTTATAAATATATCTGATATATGCTAATAATTGAGCTATTTTTGAAATATCAGTTGTTTCGTCCAACTGCTTTGAGTAAATGGCGAATAACAGCAATTTTAATGCACGCTACTCTAGCTTTACTAAATTCGAACTCTTGACTGTGCCAAATGTTATGTCCGCCGCCTTGCCCTGCCTATATAGGCATACAATAATTATAATCACAAAGACTAACACCGGTAGAATAAGAAAAGTAGATTTAATTACAATACACTAATATATACATATTTACACGAATATATTAAAACAATCATTATATATTTATGTCAACAAACCTGAAGTTATACCAAAACAATAATAAATATTGAATGCGACCTACTTTATAGTCCCTATGCTGACTCTTGGACGTTCGGAGGCCAGCAGTCAGCTCTGGAGCTACCGTGCTAAATAAGCGACGTTCAGCGCCTTTCACAGTTCATCTGCATTGGTAGAGCTTCCAGTTTAAGTGTGTAATTCTTTACACTTTGACTCATTTCCTCAGTCCTGATTTTCTGGATTTGATTGGTCAAATATTTTCCGTCCTGATCGGATCAATCCCTCCCAGTTTACTTGCAGAAGCAGATTTAGACTTAAGTTTTACTTTGAATGATTATCTTTGCAGCCCGATTACTTTTTAATTACTCATCTTGTTTATCTGCAAAGTTCCTTGTTAACTAAACTTCCTATCTTAAAGGATTTTTTTCTTACTGTTTTAAAAAATAACACAGCTATTAAAGTATAATATTATATTAAATTAACGAAGTATTTTTATCTTCACGTAATATATATATAACTTACGTATGTATATGCGATAAATTATACACATACATACGTTTAAATATTAAATCCCCATTTACAACATTTATTATTACTTATATAAAGCTATGAGTGTTTAATAAAAATTAATATTTATATCATTTACTATTATTACTTTGTGTGTATGTGTATTTTAATTACACACATACATAACAAAATGCCTTTTTAATTTTGATGGTTTCATACTCTCCATAGACAAAACATTATTGCAAATTAAACAAAAAGGTTGTTCATTACCAACACAGTTGTTGAAAATAAAGCCAAATTGGAGAAATGTCTCATCGTATTTTCTTTTTCGCATCTTAGATGTCTCTTTCTTATTACGAAATCCTATTTGAAGAGACTGAGTAGCATTGCCATCTGCATCATTATCTTTGGTACTCAAGTTCAACTATTTATCCATGAGAAAAGGTATTTTTATCCTAAAATATAAATAAAATAACTGTACTTATTAGTTAGCAGAGACATCAAATGGTAGCCGTATTTTTTGTTTAATTATACAAAGCATATTTACTTCCGTATGTACTATTTTTTAATATCCCCATATGTTTTATTTTTTAATATTTAAAAAATATCAGTAAATCAATTATAAATTACTTGTTATGTTTAAAAAATGGGAATATGTTTTTACATGTTAATAAATAAATGACAATAAGTTTCAAATAAAAAATAAATTTTTATAATAACTAATAGGATGATAAATTTTGAATAAAAAAGTGAGAACAAAAAGTATATAAGCATTTTTATATATAAAAAAATAACATCTTTCACAATATTTATTCAAATAAATACAAACCTTAGTCAACTAAAACAGTAAAATACAATATTGTATTGTTCTTGCGATGTAGACACTTGTTGAAATGAAACCGAAACAAATAATTTGACCGGAAATGCATTATGTAATCACAGTGTCGCGCCAACCTTATTGTCACCACTGCAGCATATATTTTGATTCTAAAATAACTTATATGCTGAAATTGTAATGCAATACCACTATTATGATGCATTTGGTGTTATTTTTTAATATGTAAATATAATTTACAGCTCAACTTGGCCATCATTATGATTTTATAATTGCGCTGTACAGAAAACGTAATATATTAAATTAAAAATAATGAAGAGATTGCGACTAATATTTCTTTAAATTCCCCAACTTTTCGTTTCGTGACACCCCCCCTCCCACAGTTTAAGAAACGCTGTTCTAAACAATAATTATAAAAAGTGGCTTTTTGGAACTTAAACTAATTTAATACAACTTATACATGAATGACTTGTTCTGAGATCGATCTCTATCTCATTAAACTACATATACATGCATGACCTAAGTGTCATAGTAATAAATGTTAATATATAATTGTATGTAGCTGTATATTGCATAATTACAATATGCAAGTGCATTGTATGAGTATATACATTCAAGAACAGTTTTTTTAATACTAATCTAGTGTCATTTATTATAATTCTGAATAATTGCTAGATATTATTGTTCTAGTATATCTTTAACACTGGATTCGTTTTTGAATTTGGTTTTGAATGAAGAGAACTGCTTTTGAAAGCATGTATTAAGAGAAATCTAAGAAACCATGTGTACAACAAAACAAATTTATTAACCTTTTTTTATATATTTTAGAAATAAAAATATAAGATAATAAAATGTAAAAATATTTTAAGTTATATTAAATTATTACCTATATATGTAATTAGGGGGTTTGAACTCAGGATTTTTAGTCTATTCATCCTCCACTCACATCAAGCAACCGATACACATGACCACACATGTGATTTAAGCCTGTCTATTAAAGTCTGGGGAATTGCTATTTTAATATAAACCGAGCACTGATTGTATATATGTGTGAAAGATTATGATTTGACCCAAATGATGATTGCTAGTTCTGCATGAAATACATACATTGGGGATCATGTATCCTTTTCACATATGTGTGGACATGTGTATTGATTGCTTGAGATAGCGTGGAATGTGACTGAAAAATCCTGAGTTCAAATTCCTCTAATTACATATATAAGAACATTCAGTATAAGCAAATTACATACTGCTTTAGAATTAAATTATTACCTGTAATTGCATGTATTTGTTTGACTGTTTAGAGATTAACTTCAAATTTCTTATAATGTCATGGCATGTGTACACATAGTAGTCGCATGAGTCAGTGAATTTTGAGATGATGCATATATTAATTGCACTATATTTTTAATCTGGAAAGATTAAAAAATCAAAAATAATGGTTTAATGGTCCACATATATATGAATATTGATCATTTAATGGGATTTTTCTATTATTTTTTTAGATAAATTTGGTTATCTAAATCATACCATCTAATATTGTAGGTCTTTTAAACTAAAAGTTGAACGTGCTTTAGTTTATTATCCTAGATTATAGGGTATATGAGCACAGACTTTCACATGACCCACCACTCTCCACTCTATCTCATAACTCTGATACACTTAAACGCATATATGTCGAAAAGATAAATAATCACCAATATACGTATTTCATGCTAAACCAGCAATCATCAGTTGGTCCAGATTATCTATTCGATATATATGTGTTCAAGTGTATCAGTGTTATGAGTTAAAGGGAAGAGTTGTGGGCCATGTGAAAGTCTGTGCTCATATACCCTATATATTGGTTTAGGTATATAATAAGCCTATATTTCAATTTTCCCAGATTATATAAATTATTACTCTTTTCATTTAAAAGATATGAATTTTTTTTATTATAATTCAGGAATATTTTCCTCTACCTACTGTTTTATGTAGTGGTGGCAGTGTTTGTATTGTTTATTTTACAAGATTTATACGAATTTGGACTGGTTTATATTTTATAATTTTTTTTTTTTTTAATTTTATAATTGCTATAAATATTTTTATATATTTTTTTATCTTTTTCTAGAATTCAAAGAAAAAGCCACCACCACCTGTTCCTAAACGTAATCCCAACACTCGTTTAAGTTCAAGATCATCGTCATCATCAGTTGATAGTCCATCACCCACATATAAAACATGGAATACTGATGAAAGCCCTCCAATGACAATGCGAAATACTCAATCATGGTCAGGAAAATTACTGGCTTCTCCAACTGGTGATTTACTCTCTCCATCCACTTTAGCCTCTGCTCAAGGAATACCTAAATCAAGTACATTATCGACTTTTAAACCATTTTTATATACTCCAACTGAAAAGCAAGGGGCATCACCTGTACCATGGTCACTCTCTGATAGTCACATGAGTGTTTCTGTTGGTAATACAACTGTTCAGAATGACAATATAAATGTAATTCACGACAATCATGCACAAACTATAAAAGATGATGTGATTCATGAAAATCATGCACAAACTACTAAAGATGAGTTTTATAAGTCAACTATTCCCACAAATCTATTTAAAAAGGAACCTTACATCCCACCTCCAGATTATGACTTCTGTGACAATGAACCTCCCTCATTTAAGCCAGAACCTCCTGTGCCAAAATCATTTATTAACCGAAATAGCATTAAAATAATGCCTCCAAATCAAAATTTTCAATCTCATAAAAATGCTTCTCCAGAAGTTAAAATTAAATATCAGGAAGATAAGGGGCGTCATGTGACTTGTATAAGTATTGGTGAAGTAAATGTTAATGAAACTCGTACGCAAGGAATAAATCATACCAATAATTCCGTATATATAAAAAATGCTGATATTAAAAAAGATTGTTTACTTAATGAAAATGCGTCTGTGCCAAATGGTTATATGGAAGTGTCATATAATTCTCCCAATAATAATTCTTTTGAAAAAATCACTATTTCCAAAGATAATGTAAATAATTGTAATAACAGAGAAAGGGATAATCATTTAAGGAATTGTGAATTAGAAAATGTTTCAAAGATAACTTCTTATGAACCTAATGAAAAGTTAAATATTTCACGCACCTCTGTAAATAATTTTTCCCTCTCACAAGATAATCAATTATTGTCAAATAAAACAGAAGTGCCATTTTTTGAGAAAAATGTGGACACTAATAAGGAGCTTCCTAAAACTGAAGAAAATGTAATTTTAAGAAATAATGTAAAATCAAAATTATCGATGTATCGAAATAGTATACATGAAATTAAAGAACATATACATGAATATGAACATTCTGTTAATGCAAATGTATACAAAAATAATGAATCACGAGAAAATAAACAAATGTTCAGAAAGAGCATGCATGAATTCCATGACAACAATTTGGTAACTAAAGAGTTTGGTCATCTAGTGCACCAGAATATGGGAATTTCTAAAGAGACATCTCCTACTAAAGAATCAATACATAGATATAAGGATAATCGAGAATATGTTCATATCAATAAAAATAGTAAAAATGTATATCATATAGCAGAAATTGGTAACATAGATGAATTTGAAGAACCACCCAATTTTAAACCACCTCCTCCCCCAGTTAAGAAGAAACCCCCTGTAGATTTACCTTTGAAAAATGACACTAGTGGCACTGGTTTAGGTGAACAAACAAAACCTAAAGTTTCTATGATGCCACCATGTAAAAAACGCATATCAATGTATGCTCAAATTCAACGCCCCATAGAACCTCCTCCAGCTCAACCATTAACAAGATCAAAATCTTTGCAACTTCAGCTAAGGAACATTGCTGAACCTGCCATGGTGAATTTTAAATATGATATAAATGAGCCTATAGATAATTATCCCAGAAATGGAATAGTGTCTGAAAATGTAGCTGTTATTTCCCAGAATTTACGAAAGAATTCTGCTGATCATTTTAAAAATGGGGATAGCTCAAAAAATGGTTTTAACCACAATGGAATTAAGGCTGTTATCCCCAAATCAAAATCTATTAATTTTAATAGTTCAAATGTGTCAATTCTTGCAACACCTTCTCGAAATCAGAATGCATCTTCCATAAAATCAAATAATTCTTCAAAAACAAATAAAAAAATGAACTCAACACCCAGTTTGCCATCGCTCATAAAAAATTGGTGTCATTCAAGTAGTGGTGATAGCTCACCCCCCAGTCCACCAAGTCCTACTCTAGATGACAGGCCACCATTTCCAAGTTCTGCTATAGGAAGTAATCAAGTTATGGATGTAAAATTGAGACAAAGTCCTGTCAGAAGAACTAATGGTGATTATATATGTTTATTATTTATAGTTAGAAATTTTAATATATATATATATGCTGTTCGAACTTTACTATAGATTTACATTCTACTTTAATAACTTTTCAATTGTCTTTATTAAAGAACATGTGGTTTTAAATAGATAGGTGAAATTTATTTTATAACATCCAACTTTACAATGATTTTTTTATGCATTTATTTTGTATATGAAATTATCTAACACTTTTGTTTTTTTTTATTTTTTGAAAGCCAGTATGTGTTATGTTTTTTATAGATAATTCTGGTGGTCCTTGAGCAAAAATAGCACTTTTGTCTGCCAAGTTAATGATTGGATTTCAATACAGGCTGTTGAAAATTTTTTCCAACAAAATTTTCAATTTTTCGTTCATATAACCAATCTAGATAACCAACAATAATGACCAGTAAACCAATATCTAACTATTCTCAATAAAAAACCATTTACAGATCTTCAATACCAGCAATTGACAAGCCTGGTGAGAGCCATCTTCTCCCTTCATTGTTTCTTTATAAGTGTCTATTGAAGAGTTTTTTGTCGAGTAATGAGATATTTAAAAATTTTAGAGGATTTCATTTTTTATATCTTCATACAATATACTCTCACATGATTAGATAATTGTAGAATATTATGATGTTAGCTTTTACAGTTTTATAAAAACATTGGTTACTTGGATTAGAAGCTCATAAAATAAAACCATTTCACAATGCATAAGTTCATGAAAAAAAGTGTAGTAAAAAAATACAATGCTTATTTTTAGCATTATCTTTTAAGTTATTAAAGATGAACAGAATATAGATACATCCTAACATTCAAAAATACAGAATAATTCTTAAGACCACAATAATGTTTTCTTTAAAAAATAAATTACCAAATGAAATTAAAGATTACATATATAAGTGTAAAAATTCAAAGAGAAATTTGAATGTGTATAAAAAATTAACGAATGATTATTCAAATGAAATCTTTTTACTGCTGAGGGTGATTACATGGAAATCAAAATTTGATTTTAACAATATATGATGACAACTGTTCTTCATATTTTCAAAAAAGAAAAAAAAATGCTTTTCTTATAGCCATTTGTTTAAGAAATAATTATTACGATAACTTCAGTTTGCATTTTGCAAAAATTAAGTAGTGTATAATGTCAGAAAAATAAAATACCAACGAATATAATAAAGCTGAAAAAATAATTATTACATATTCAAAATAATATATAAGATTTTAAGACTTCTAAAAATTATTTTTATGATTTTTTATAAAATCTAAATTTTAATTGATAAATTTTAAAACTGTATTTTTATTAACAGGTTCATAACGTTTCATATAAAATTTACAATAAAATGATATATAACATATTTAAAAGTTAATTGATTGTCTCTATTTTTTAATGAATATTGATATTTTTTATTGTTCCTTGAAATCCCACAAATATTCTTTTCTTGTACTAGTCTGTGTATAATCAATGATGAGTATGTGATAAGGATGAATAAATTAGCCTAAAATAATCTTCAGGCTTGAAATGGTACAGATGCATGTGTATTTAAACAGAAAAAAAAGTTTTAGATTTAGTGAAATGTAGAATATTCTTAATAATAATGCTATTTTTATTATTTGTCTTACTTTTCATCTTGTGAAAAAGATTTCATTGTTAGGTAGTAATCAAAATATAAAATCAAGTGATTGCTACAAAATTATCTCTGACTTAAATCATACAACAGAAGAATAAATATTTAGAATTATTCATAATTCATTCTCTTATCAATGGATTAAAGCATTTACACAAGAAAATTTTGGGTGGAGTTGGCACATCAGTCAACACTCCTAAAGAAGCTACATGATGTGGAATTTGTAAAGATACATTGACTATCTCAATTTCAGCTGATAAGCCATAAAGCAAATTCTCTGAATACTTTTGCCATGTGTCCATTAAGAAAAAAACTTCCATATCTTTTTTTAGGCAGACAACACATCACTGTCTTTTTGAATGTTGTAAAACTACTGAGAGCACATTTGAGTACCCAGGCAATGGCCAGCATCAGAAATTGTATTTTATCCTGTATCTAATGTCTTATGGACACATTTCCATTCTTGTTACATCCATAGACTCATCATTTGAACATATCTTCATCAACTACCATCTCTCTATATATCTGATACGCAGCTCTAAAATTTGCATTGCAGTGATCATTTATATATAATTGGCATAATTTTAGAAATTTTGTTGAAATGTTTTTTTTTATTGTCATTAAAATGTAAACAAATTAATATATATAGAAAAGTCATAACTTCTGAAAAATAAAAAAATTTTATTTCTGGTTAAAACTCCATATATTCTACCATCTATACACAGGCACCTGTTTGTTACTGACCTCATTGAAAAAATTAAAAGACTGAAGTGGAATTGGGCTGGATATATTTCTAAAAGAGATTATAATAGATGGATAATTGAAATCTTAAACTGGATTCCAAGAGATTGTAAAAGACCCAGGAAGAGACCACATGTGAGATGGATGGATGAAATAAGAAAGTGTGCAGGGGTGATGTGGAGAAGAGAAGCTAAAGATTGAAGATGGATTGAACTTAGAGAGACCTTCATCCTGCAGTGGACTAATAATGGTTGATGATGATGCTACACAGGCAACCTACAAAAAATACCTAATTCATGACTCATTAGTTTTTTCATATATTTTTTTATCACATAATAAAAAAGTTAAATATTTATGAGTGATTGAAAAATTAAGCTTTGGTAAAAATTCCCATTGACATCTGTTAATCAATAACATTCAATAGTTAAAAGTTCATGATTATGAAAAAAAGATGTGTGATAAAGACAATTGTTGCTTTTATGGACAGAGATGGTTTGTTGAAATCACTCATAGAAAACTACAATAAAGCATATCTTCTTAATCCCTTATACAGAAATCACTGACCATGCTTGAATTGGCTAAATAATTCATTATTCTCTATTAGAGAACAAATTAAAATGTGCTAATTGCAAAATTTATCACAAAATCTTTAATTTTTATTATAGAAAAATAAAACTTGGGGTTTTTTTGAAAGTGGTTTTTATGCTATTTTCAAGAAAAAGGAATGCAGGCCCTATCTTATGTAACCAATAGTTAAAAAGGTAAAAAAAAAAATTGTTTAATTTGTGTGATTATGTACATAGCAAAAAAAATAAGACTTTGTCAAGTGTTGGTGTTATGGTTAGCATAGCTGCCTTCCAAGCAGCTGGCCCGGGTTTGCTTCCCGGTCAACGCTTTGACATATAAGTCTAGTTTATTAAAATTAAAATCCTTGAATAATGAAAATTATTGTCAGATTTTTATTATTATTTATTTGAAAATCATCTTTAACTGTATTAAGAAAAAAATCCACTTCCTAAGTACACTTTCAAATTTGACATAAAGTTATCAGGAAAACACAAAATGAGATGACATTAAATAATCATATTTGTTCTTTCTTTTTGTTTTAATTGAAAGCAGAAGGAAAAATAATCATGAACTTTATAAATGTTTTTTTTAATTCATAATTTGTTTTATCTTAAAAATTGTTAACTTTTCTGCTTATTTTATCTATATTTATGTTTTTAGATAAACACATGTATAGTACTGTAAAATACAAATACATATTATTTAAGCGTATTGTATGTTAATATATAAAAATGTATTACGATTTTATTATACAACTGTTTCAATTAAACATTATTCTAATTAATATTATGCCTCCATTCATCATGAATTCTTTCATCATAACTGAGAAGGCATAAAAAACTCAGTGATGAGCTCTTATGTTTTATTGTCATTTTATCAAGAATTGGCAACTTTATAACACCTAAAAAAAGCTTTGTTTCGTTACTAGTTAAAGAGAAAATGCATTAACATCTTATGTTATTATTCATATATATATATATGTGTGAGCAGTAGTGCAGCAATTGTTTGTCATCGAACTGTGAATGATTCATAATTGTATCCCAAGTTCTATAAACTCTTGGCAAGCTTTGATAAAAAATATCCAATAATTGTCATAGATGTAAGTTCTTATATATTTGTTTCATAATGAAGCAAAATAACCTGATCATACTTCCAATAGTATAATAATACATTTATATATTTAGTAATACATTACATATACATATGTCACTATTTATAATCTTAATATAAAAAAAATCACATTATATGATAGATTTCTAACAATATCTTTTTCATCTAATCTTAAATCCATTCTTCTAATGTTTTTGTATATATATGTAATGATAAATAATATTTTAATATTGAATAAATATAGTCATATTAAATTCATCAAGTCTATTTAAATAAAAGTTATTAAACATGGCAGCTAGAGGGCAGTTTAATTATTATTTAAACAGACTTGGTGAATTTTATAAATGTAATCATAAATTCTGTGCACACGTTATTTAACTATATACAATGGCATTTAAATGATGCAAAACTGTATTGTGTTTCATTAATTATTTTCAATATATAAGCACATTGTATATATAAGGAGAGGTATTTGTTTATATTTGCCCAGTAATAAAGTATCATATGCTATGAACTTGACCAGTCATATATGACATCCAAATCAATCTACAGTGGTCTTATGTAAATATAATCCATTGTAAGTTAGTCACATTTATACATACAATCAATATTAAGAATCTTTTTATAGTTTTTTTAAAACTAAAATCTTAAATCTTTGAATTATTTACAGGCATATACAATCCTTAAAATTGTTTCAAAGAAATGCTTTATTATTACAGACAAAAAAATAAATAGTCACATGATGACTTTTTACGAGAATATTATTGGAATGTAGTATGAAATAAACTCTATGGGGGGGGGTAGATAAAAACTTGTTTCGAAAGTTAATTTTTTAATTTAATTTTATTGACAAAATATATAATAAAAATTTAGACTATTCACTATTAAAAAATGCATAATGTATTTATTTTTTTAAAATAAAGATATAATAAAAATTACTTTTGAAACTAGATATGTATCGAAATTTATCAATTTATAAAATCAAGTATTTACAGTTTAAATTTTTAATAAACTAATAATCAGCTTTTTAAGCTAACGCACATGTGCTTTGTGGATCTTAACAATAAATGAATACTCTCATTTTCCAATACAAGATAAAGTATTTGTGAAAGAATAGAGTGAAGCACTTATTCTTTCAACCCAAACGTTTAAGTATGGGCAAATCTTATTTCCAGTACTTAAGATTTGCCCATACTTAAACGTTTGGGTTGAAAGAATAGGTGAATTCATTTCTATTCTTTCACAAAGACTTTATCTTGTATTGGAAAATGAGAGTATTCATTTATTGTTAAGATCCACAAAGTGCATGTGCATTAGCTTAAAAAGCTGATTAATTCAAAAACATCGCGATATATAAAATAAATATCTCATTTACATAAGTTTAAATTTTTGAAAAATTATATATATATATTTTTTCTAAATTATTCTTGTTCTACTTTGAGTAATATGCCACAAAATGAAAGAGTGAATCTAGACACACAAAATAGCATCTTAATAATATCACTTTCAAAATCAATATATTAAATGGCAAATGGAATGATAAAGACTTCTTAAATTCAGTATTCAGTGCTTTGTTTAGAGTTCACCATGATCACTGCAATAAAATAATGTCTTATGATAAGTATCATTGTCAGTGCAATTTATACATGTCATATTTTAATCTTTACTTTATCATATAATTTATCTCACTGCAAGAACATCATTAAGGATGTTTTCAGGTTGAACTCGTGAAACATTATACAGGTCAGTGGGGAGAAGTCAGCGTGGTGAGATGGTGGAATTATATGCCACAATATGTTCATTGCAAAAATAGCTGCAGGCCTACCATGCTCAATGATGCTTAGCTCTGGGTCAGAATTAATATTTCTAATGGTTGACCATTGTCTGGCCAAAAGACTTTGATAGCAGTATAATCAGCCCTGCATCCACATCATGCAGAGATTTAAACAAAATCATTGTTTGGCACTAACCATAACAGATATTATTCCATTTTCTATGCACCAGTGCTAATACACCATATGCCCCATGGTTAATAATTAGTGAAAATCTTATTAAGAGGCACCATAAATTCAAACTGATTGATATCAATCTTAGGCTTCTATCATTTGTAGTAATCTGCAGTTTTATCATCATAATGAAATGCTCATATTCCAACATAAAATATCTGCTTGGTTGCACTTATCTCCCTTTATAATAACTAATGATATTTTTCTGCTACCACTGATGCCAAAGACATCTAATTGTTTTTCTTATCTAATGTCCATGGACTAAGACTCAAGGTATCTAGTAGGTGAACTTTATGGAAGTGCATTTAATTATCAGTAGTAATGTCTCCCAGATAATGCATCTTTGAATATGCTATACATCATTGAATTCTGTTCTACTACTCTATGTAACATAAAATATATCTTCAGGAGTGTCCAACAAGTCGATTATGATCCATCGGTCGATCGCGAGGCCAATCTGGCAAGAGCTGTCGGGTAATGAGTGAAACAAATTAAGTCAAGATTTTCAAGTTTTTTTGTTATTTTTGTTTTTGTTCTAATTTTTTTTTTTTCAATTCTAGATAGGTGAAGTCCATTAAGCCGTATCATTATTGAAAATAATATTTTTAATTTTGATTTAATGTAGCTAATTTGAATTAATAAATATTGTTAATAATTACTCATGTTTCTTTAATTTCTTCGGACATGAGTTTTTTAGCCCATTAAATAATTGTTATTTTTTACTAGGTAGATATATAAAAATAGTATGTATTACCCTCCCTCTACTTAGACTACGCCTATGACAACAAGTCGATTGCAACACATTTTTTAAATAAAAAGTAATCTTATGAACACAAAAGTTGGCCACCCTTGCGTCTTAATAGCTGATTTTTTAAATATGATTTGCCTTTATACATGGTTTGTAGGTAAGGATGATTTATTGGATCAACTCTTTATTATGGGTAATCAACTTATTTCTCGATGACAGTCACTTATATAAAGAGAAGTACAAAAAGTGAATAAATAGATAATATGTTGATCGAGAAGATATTAATAAACAAATAAATGTATAATTTATAAGAATTTTATATATATTTATAAACTAATCGAGTTTTTTTTCTTTTTTAAAAAATATGTTACAGGTGATGGAAATCAGCACAGCGCTCTAGTGGCAGAAATTCAAAACGTTATTAAACTCAAGAGAGGTTCTGCGATATATGTAGAATCCGACAAACAAGAAAATTCTTATTTGTAGATGGCAGCACTAGTCAAACTCATATTTTTATTTTTGTAATTTTTATCCCCCGTTTTATTTTCAAATCATCATTGGAAATAGTCTTTTAAATAAAGACAATTATATATATAATTTGCTACTTTATTCTGTAAAATGATAAAGTGCCATAAAAAGAAAAGTGATAATTGTACATAAGAATTTTAATTTTTGATTGTTACTATTATTTATATGCTGTGTATATATTATTTCAATGTTGTAATTTTATATAAACATTTTTTTTTCTGCATTCCTACTTAATAAATACTTTTGTGTATTATATTAATTGTCCTTTACCTTCCGATGGCGTATGGCATGGTAATTTGGATTTTGTTTTGACCTCTTATTTTTGCGAAAAAATGAATAAATAAAATAAATTAAAACTTTGTATGTATATAATTTGGATTTGGGAAGGGTCTCTTGATATGATGGTCAGTGTATCAAAAGTCCAATTGGATGAATTTTGGAAATATTTCAGGTAGATTGCCATAATGAACCCAGGTTGGGTCGATAAATGAATATCTAACTTATTCATTAAACAGTAAAAGTTCCCGATTTATTTGGATTGATTGATGAGTATCACTGTGCTGATTGTAAATATAAAAAATATGATTGTACTATGATGCCTGAAGTGGGTTACCATCGTCTCAAATGTATGGGTTACTTTTTAATCAAAACAATGTTTGTACATTGTATTTAACTCCAATTTGTAGATATGTGTGTCTTTTAATAATATTTGCATAAATATGCATTTACGCATTAAAGCAAAAAACATTTGATATCATTGTTTACAAAATTATGGCACCAAAATTTACATTAATTTAAAGGATCCCAAAAAACTTTGAGTATGTAATTTTATATTGAAAAATAATCCTAGTTGGAGTATCAGTATTTTTAAATCATTTTTACAGTTCAAACTAATTTCTGTGATTAGATCAATTGGTTTTAAGTCTACAAGAAAATAGCTTTTGAACTTTTGCCTCTGTTTATGAATGTATGTATATATATATACTCAGATATATAAACATAAATAAAATGTTAAATTATGATGTAGATTTTTTTTAAAAAAAAAAAAAAACCCCACTTTAAATTGTTTCCAATATGTATATTCATCATGTAATAAATGCTGTAATATAAATTAAATATAGCTTATATTTTTATAATTTATTTGATCTCGTTTTCTGCTCTGCTAATAACCTTCTTCAGAAAAACAATATTAATTTTGATTTATAGTGTATTCTATTGAGATATTTTTTTACATATATAATATTAAATCATCTATGTTCTTTATTACTGTTTTACAACGCTTTTCTACAACCCACTGTGACAGTTTCAATTGCCCCAGCAATCTTCTTCAGAACTTCTACTTATATTTCCAAACCTTAACTGCTAAATTCAAACTTTAAAATAGAAAAGTAAAGTAAAGATTTAAACGTAAAGAATAAAAAATAAGAAAGACAATTTAGTTTTTTTAAAAATATTTATTTTGCGTAATATAATATTGTATTATTATAAAATGGCATCATTTTGACATTGACTCATGGCAAAGTATATTTAATGTTTTCTCAAATAATTTCCATCTACATTTTGTAATATAATCAAAACAGAATGATTTCTATCTGAGCTTTGTCCTTCTAATGCAAATTCAGATTTAATCTGATCAAATAATCACATATTCATTTTTCTAGCTGCCTATGGAATTCTCTATTCTTTGGTTGCACCACAATTCAAATGCTCAATATTTTTCCTATCTTTTTTTTTTTTTCAGTGTTTAAGTTTTACACTCATAGAGAGTCATAAGAAACTTTGAAATTTGAAAAATTCACATCATTTGTAAAAATAAGGGCATACATCTAAATATCTTTTCCAGATTTTTCATTAAAACTGAGGTGAATGTACTATTGGATCCATTATTGATTAGCAATCCAAGAATTTCTGATAAACAAGTCAGCTACTGTGTTAGAATATTGTTTTCTTCATGATTAGCTATAATTTTATCTATTTGCTCTGTTTTTGTTTTAACTTTTCTATTGAGTTTTGTATACGAATGTGTGTATTTTCCAGGTATAACTTTATTATCATTCATATAATTAATGTTGATGATTCTTTCAACAGTATTGATTCTATATGTATCTGTCTTCATTCAATGTGGCTTCCCTCATTATATCATCAGTATTTGAGGGGAATAGAATTTGCAATCCTGGGTAAATTCTTTGCCAGTGTAAACCCAGTATGTTTCATTATAGTCTGTTTTTACTGTAGCAAATCCCATAAAGAAATTTTTTATAAGAGTAATGAAATGTTGTGATATATTCATTTTTTAAAGAAATTTCCATAATATGGTAAACTAAATCACAGGTCTTGTTGTAATCAATAAAGAACACAGATTTTTTTTTAAAGTCTTCTCTGCTGTTTTTAATTATTCAAAATGCATTATAATAATGTCTTTAGGTTTTTTTTTTACTTTTCTTAAAACTAGAATAAGATTCTAATCAATGTTATATGACTGTAATAATACTCTTATTTGCATGTAGTATAAGAAATGACAATTTGCATACCCTGTAGTTTAGAAATTGATGTTTCTGATGCAGTTCCATAAGTTCTAATGATTTCAATCTTTAGTATACTGTAATTTCAAAATTAATCTGACTTCATTTTTTATTATAAAAGGATGTACAATTTAGAGTACTTATCAAAAGTTACTTGACTCGTTCCCTGTAATATAGTCCTTCTCTGTATTCTTTCGGATCTTTGATCTTTGTATTTGAATTATAATCTATCCATTGGCATTGAAACATCTTTTTAATCCTATGAATCATTCTAATGGTAGGTTTCACTTTTCCAAATTTTATAAATATTGGTTATTGTTCTTCTTGGAAGTTCTTCAGAATTTTCTGTTCATTCTTTTTCTGATTGTTTTAGCTTAATCAAATTTTCTCAGATTTCTCTTCGATTATTTTTTTCATTTCATATGGCTCCTGATCACTTATATTCAAAATCTCAAATTGTTTTTAGACATTATTACCAGTGTCTTTTCTAGTTATATTTCGGTTATAGTTATTTTTCTACTTCATTAAGTAATCCACCAATATATTTCTGGCCTTATTTTAATTAATAAAACTAATGTATTCTATTATTTGCAAAGAATGAATTCAATTTGATTTCTATAAATTCAATGGTTTGATTGCCTAAAGTGTATTACTAACATATATATATATATATATATTGTAACTGGACTGCCTGTCAACCTATATAAATCGGTTGAATTATTTTCTGATGAGCATATTGTAGGAAGGAAATAAAGATTGGCTTTACCCAATGTTTACCTAGCCCTTTCTACAACAATATTTCCTGCTCATCAGAGGATGTAGCATTAAAGAGATTGGACACTACTAGAAAATTTGTTTGTTTGGTTTCCCAAAGGACACCACTAGAGTTCCAACTTACCCCACCCTTACTTACTTATTCAGATCTGGTTATGCCGAACATAGCTCAGGAGACATGAGATTCTTGTTAACAAGTGCCATGAATGACAAGTGATGTGAAATGAAACTGAACAATTGGATTAATTTTAGATAGTATTTATTTAGATAACAATATTTATTTATCTAACAATGTTTGGCTAATAAGTCCACCAAAGTTATTTTAGATATCACTATTTGGATAATGATCCAACCAAAGTTTATTAATAGTTCCTCTTTGTAACAGTTCATTTTGGATTCTCATTTTCCTGTATGTGCATATATACTCCTTGGTTTGCTTGATCACTCATTAATCATCGATGATCTATATCCAAGGTGTCTGTTAATCCTTGTTCCAGGTATATGTAAATAGATTCAAGTTACTCATTTATATCAACATATCATGATTTAATTCAGGTTTGTAGATTTACAATTAGAAGTGTGTTTATTCATTTATAGACATATTTTGCATATAAGCATTTGTAATTCATCCAAATATGGATGTATCTTGTACATATAAGCATTTATAATTTCTTCAGGTGTAGACATATTTTGCATAAAAGCATTTATAATTCATCCAAGTATAGATGTATCTTGTATATATAAGCATTTATAATTCATTCAAGTATAGATGTAAACTATACATATAAGCATTTTTAATTTATTCATGTATAGACATATTTATATAAGTAGTTATAATTTATCCAAGTAGAGATGTATTTTAGCATTTATAATTCATTCAAATTTCCAATATAAAATCATTTGTTTGTTTTATCAATCCAGGTAATATTACTACTTATTTGTTTCATTTGGAAATCATATATATACATTTTTATATTTAAACCAGGGAATGTTTATTTAAATTAATTCTTATGATGTATATTTTTCCAATACATAATGGCAATTATACTATTTATTAACATTATTATATACCCACTTTTCAGTTTATATTTTCCAGAATATTTTCAATACTATCTAAAACTCTTACCTCATTTTTCAACTGTGCCATACTTCTCCATTACTGATTATTCTAGCATTGCAAAGGGATTTGTTTATTGAGGCTGAATGGTATTACAATTTCAATCAATATTCAACCAGGCATGACTTGGAGACACATGATGCAGACAGAGAGAGAGAGCTATTTCTTTTTAGCCACTCATTCTTGTGCTTTTCATGTTAATAATTTTCTTCATCATCCAGCAACTACAGGCTTCTTCTCTCTTGATAATCACTGCATTTTCAAACTTGGTTATACTGGACTTCTAGGCTGGGATGACTGTGTAGTACTAATAATACTAATACTAATAAAATTTTGAATTGCCTGATTCCACTATTTATATCCTTATCACCGAGTCTCTGGATTGATCTTGCATGACTCCACAATATCTGATTGGTGCTGGTGCTTTTGGATATTTTACTCTCCTGAGTCACTGAGTAGTTTAATTTGAGTGGGAACAGATTAGGAATTAATTTCTTATCTACCTTGTTTTCCAAATTCAATGACTTTCTTTGCCCACAGCAAGAATTATAGCTGTCCATGTGTCAAAGCATTGGCCGGGAAGCGAACCCAGGACAACTGCTTATAAGGCAGCTGTGCTGACCACTCGACCACCAACACTTGACTATAGCTTTCTATTTTGTAATACAAAACATTCAGCTAAAAAAAAAAAAAAAAATACAATATTTTTAAAATGCAAGTTTTCCATATGTTAAAGATTTACTTAACTTTTTTGATTTAAAAACATTGATTTTTTTTTATGGCAAGGATTGATTTTTTTTTTATATTTTAATTGCTATTTAAAATATTAATTTTTCTTTTTAAAATTAAACATTTTGATTTTTATAGCATCGTTGTTGAGAAGTTGATTTCTTTTAAAACCATGGTCAACTATTTATTTTTAGTCAAGTGTTGGTAGCCGTGTGGTCAGCACAGCTGCCTTAAAAGAAGTTGTTGTGGATTCGCTTCCCGGCCGATGCTTTGACACATGAAAAAAAATTTATTTTTAATTTTCAATCTCCATTAATTAATACATCATTTTGATATTAATTTATACTACTTTGGGTGGGAGGGAAAATAAATCTCCAAAATAAATATTCGTGAAATGATGTGTCTGTTTCAATATATATATGTGCACACACATATAGTATACTATCAATAGATAAAAGTTATAACACCCTTTAAATAGTTTCCTGTATTGCAAAAACCTCTTAATTAGCTCTTCACAGAGAAACAGGAATTAAACAGACATTACCCAGTATGTTTGCAAATTGAAGGGATTTAAATAGAGGTCATAGACATGGCTGAATTCATCACAAGACTTTTACATATTAGTAGTACTGGGTTAAATAAATAATACACTTCATGATGAATTTTAATAATGAAAGTTTTCATTTGGAAATTAAATTTATGACCTGATAGTAAATAGCTAGGTTAGATATGTGGAAAAGATGAATTTTAAATATAT
Organism: Epiperipatus broadwayi; assembly: GCA_028023455.1. Taxonomy (NCBI): domain Eukaryota; kingdom Metazoa; phylum Onychophora; class Udeonychophora; order Euonychophora; family Peripatidae; genus Epiperipatus; species Epiperipatus broadwayi. The sequence goes on from JAQFVV010006324.1 coordinate 1,937,318, forward strand.
TGAAAAAAATATTCAAGTTCACTCAACTTGGATTTGAACTTAGCTCATAGTCATGACAAAAAAAAATGCTCTACCATTGCACTTCAAGACTTTTATATATTATTAATATTGGTTAATAAATAGGGACTCCTTGTGAGATGGGATGAATTAAATTTAGAGAAATCTTTATGATCAAGAATGATAATGATGAAGAATAAGTGAATAGTATTCCTTAAATTCTGTTAGATATGATCGTAATGATGAAAGCTTTCATTTGGAAATTAAACTATGGCTAGTTAAAATAAAGAATGCAGTTTTATTTAGGCAATTGTTAGACTATTTATGACTCAGTTATTCCTAATAATATGAAAATATTCCTCATAAGCAAGCACGAAAGATAAAATATTATTACTATGTTGTATCACAATTTTCTATACATGTGTGTGTATGTAAACCTATATATATATATATAGGATCAATGGTTTATTAAAGAATTTCAGCGATTAAGTCTCAACTTAACTTTTTATTTTTCAATTCATGCTTTAAAACAATGCCAGGAATGCAGAATAAAATTAGAGAACTTTGAAGGGTGATATTACTGAAGTTGTTTGTTTGAATATGGGAGATGCCATAATGAAATTCGAAAAATATTATTAGCATCGTATAATTTTAATTTTTAAAAAGGGTTAAAATGTCAACAGGGTTAAGAAGAGTATATATAGGTCATTTTGTGAAGTCTTTAGGTTTGTCATAGGTTTTTGTTATGAAAGGAAAGGAAATTAATAATTTGGTCGAAACAAAAAATGAAAGCTTTCAAAATGTGGAGTTAGAGAAGAACCAGAAAAGATAAGATGCAGAGATATTGGGAAGACTTAGTGAAAAAAGATGAGAAAAATCTATGAAGTGGAACTTTATTAGGTATGTAATTTAAAGTGTAGATATTATAAAATATGCTGTTTAAGAGACTATGATGGATAAGAGGGGGGAAAAAAACGACCTTAAGGAGAGCAGTAGCAATGAGCACTTTAAAAATAAAACAGGATGAAAGTTTATGAAAAGATATTTGGTATGTAGGGCTTAACTCATTGGCTGAAAATTTGTGTTGACAGTTACTGATGTCATCATAGATTTCTCATGATATTCTTTTGTTATTTGCTAAAAACTGGGAAGCTCTGTGCAGAATTTATTTGGAAGTGACTGACTTGTTTTTTTTTTTTTAGATATCTTGTTAAATTACTACAAATAGATGCAGTTTATGTTTATGAAATTGATAACATATCATAGCCACATCACAATGAATAATAGTTTTGTGAAGGCATGTTTAATATATGGTTGGTTTGTGTTTAAATTTACTATTGGAAAGTTCTTCATTTTATGTCTAATGATTGATCAGGGTAAAATATTTCTTTGTTGGATTATTTACCAACAAAGAAAAAGACATTTGTGTACTTTTAGGAATGTTACACTCATATCTATCATTCAGATCAGTATTTTTTCTCTCTATCTATCTTGGTAATTCACTCTTACATGGCATTTCAAGAAAATCTTACCAGAAGCAGTAGAATTGTCTACTGACTTACTTAATCCAGTTTACTCAAATAACATTAAATAATTGGAAACCATTAATTTTATTCTCCAGTTAATATTAGAAGTGTTTTTAGTAAAGAATTTAGAAGCAAATTTTAATTCAGAAATCAGTTATGATCATAATAAACTATGATTTTTGTCATCCTTGAATTTAACTGTAGACTCATGTTACAGTTTATTTTTGAAAATATATTTTATGTAAATTTGACTTTTTACCTGTTTAACTTCTCTCTTATAATCAAACCTGTTTAGATTTAATAGTTCACACCAGTATTGGACTAATCCTCCTCAGAAATAATGCCTAGAGTTAGACCCATTGATTGCTTAAATTTTATAGATTAGTCTATTAACAGTATTTCTTTTTATTGTTTTTATATTTAAAATACAATCATGATAATGCCCAAGTTACTATACAACCATAATCTGGTTTTGAGCCAGAATAAAGCTGAAAATTTTCAAATAAATTTGAGCATTTAATGGACATTAGTTATAATTCTGTATCCACATTCCCAAAATACTTTCTATCAGCCATTCAGTGATGAATTTTAAATTTGCATTTGCTTATCCAGAAGTCACTTTTACTTTTTTATACTATATAAGCTCATAAATAATCTATGTTGCAAAAGGTCATGTACTAGAAACTAGTATGGGAATGTTGATAGAATGTCATTACCTGAAGTCACTTAAGCTTACACTAGATGTCTTCGAATTGGAATAGAATGAATTACTGCTCAAAATAACATTCACTGTAAGACAAGAAGGTCATATTATGTTTTGTTTATTATATAGTTTCATTGTTAAAGATTGACAGTCTTTCAATGGTGCACCTTGTAAGTAGTATGCTTGTCATGTGAAGATAATGCCCCCACTTAAAAACTAGATTTTATAATAAATTCTGTATAAATAAAAAAGTTGCCCTAAAAATGTAAGAAAAACTATTATTACAAATTTTATATAAAGAATTTTTAAGTTAATATAAATGTTCTCAAATCTTATAACTTTATTATTTCTAAATTAAATCATTTTATTTTGAAAATTATTATTAAGCCTGTCAAAAGATAACATTTTATGCCAATTGTATAAATAAGTACTCCAGAATAAATGTTATTTGTTTATAATGAGTGATTAATTCAGTGGCAATCATGGGCTAAAAAGCTCAAGATTTTTGTATTGAAACACAGCCTATCACTTCTGGTATTAGAACATCACATGATTTTCAAGCAAAACTTTTCCTTTTTTTAAATTATTATAATCATGGACTCTGTCCACTTTATTGCCACTCATGTTATTTCTTCAATGAGCTACTTTTTCAAATATGCACTTTTTTAAAGAATTAGATTATCTTATTACATGATTAATAAAAGACTATTTCAGTGATGTCATTAGTGCCTTAAGCAAGAGATTACATATGATTTGATTGAATATCCTCTTTGTTGTTTGCTTATTTCAGATAGTGTTCTCTTAAGTATTCAACAGCACCCACTTCAGTATTTTTACTTTTTTTGCCTTCAGTATTCAACTTTCATATCCATAAAGAGGTTTAGAAAATACCATTTTAATTCTTGTCTTGAAAGATGTATTAATATGTCTGGCCCAAGGTTTTTTATTGCAATTCTGTCCCATATTGATCTGAGATGATTCTCAGGATTGTTGGATCATTTTTAATCAAAGATCCAGTGAGGAAAATTCTACCAATGACTTTTATTCCTTCATGATCAATCTTAAAGTCAACTGCTGTCTTTGACAATTCTTTTTCTGAATTTGTCTATAATTTCATTTACAATTTTCTCTATTTTCAATAGTAAGTGTGGTGTCAGCAAGACCTTGTGATTTGTTAATACCTCTTCTACTATTCCTGGAGATCCATTTGTTTTCATTTAATCTGAATTTTACATTTAGTATATATGTTAAAAAAGTAGTTTCAACCATAACTATCTTGACTGATGTAAAGAAGCAATTTATTAAAAGCTATTTTAATGATATCTTCCAACCCATATAACATTTTTCTTAAAGCTCAATGAAATAAATGTCTTTAAATTCACCTCTTCTTTGTACAGGCAATGGTTTTATTCAATTATCTGACAATTTTAATTGTCTAGCAGTCTTCTTTAAAACTGTAAAATATGACTGTATTATGTTATTTATTTGTTTACTCAAATGTATAATATTCTTATTTTGATATATATAGAGAGACACACCATTTATATTAAAATATATAAATAGCAATAAAAAACATTTTTGTATATATATATATGTGTGCATATATATAAAAATATTCAAATATGATTATTTAATCATGTGAGAGGAAATCAAAACATTAGGACGTGCACTATTGGTATTAATTTGCTTGCACTCACCATCAATAGATGTTTTTAAAGCATAAGTGAATTATCTATGCTTAGAGCTTATTATTATATAAACCAACATCTATTAACAGTGGTTAATTCAGGACTTGATTCTATTGTGAGCCTGATAATTTAACTGACAAAGTATAGGTGAGCGCAAGCAAATTAGTTCCCAATATTTCATGTCTGAATGTTTCTGTTTCCTCCCACATGATTACATATAAATCACTGATAAAAATTAATTACAAATAAGATTATTGCATGTTTATGTAAATAACAAAAAATAATATATAGCTTTGAAGAAAAGTACTAAATTGTCAAATAATATATATTAAAAAAAATTTATATAAATAACAAAACATTTGTGAATATATATATATATAATCACCAAAATATGTCTTCTGTCTGTGCTTGTAAATAAACAAGAAATTAGTAACAATTAAATTTTGTGGCTCTGATGAAGATTGCTGGACAGTCAAAACTGACAGATAATTGAATTAAATATGAAAAGCGCAAAGAAGTGATGTCATTTTTAGAGTTTATTTTATATAAGCTACACATATAAAAAAGTATTGAACAATTAAAATCTTTCTCTAAGAATGTTCTATAATTTAATTTGATCAAATGAATAAAACTTCTTGTTCTAATTAATAAAGCATGTGTAGATATTGTGGTATATTTTATCCTTTTCAAATATTATTCACGATTATAGATCCACTGCAGGTTTGAAGATCTTCAAGTTTAAGCTAGTGTCTCTTATTTCTATATTTTCTTATTTCATCCATTCTCTCACATTTGGTATTTTCTTAGTTTTTTACAATCTTTTGTGATCCAATTTAAAACTCCCAACTGTTCATCTATTATCATCTCTTCAAGTAATATGTCCAGTCCAGTTCCATTTTAGTCTCCTAATTTTTACAATGATGTCAGTCCTCTCATCCATGTATTTTATTTTAGATCTCTTCTTGTTATTCCTAACATACATCTCTCTTTACTTCATTAAGTGGTGTGAATGCTTTGTATTGCTCTTTTTTTAAGCATCCAAGTCTTAGATTCATAAATACCAAAAATTCCTTTTTAAATATATAGGCTTATTTTCTCTTAATACTACAAAAGTATTTCCATCCAAGTTTGGTTCTATAATTAATTGTATCCATTATGTTTCTATCTGTATTAATAATCTGGTCAAGGTATTTGTTATTGTTAACTTCTTTTAATTCATAATTTTCATTTTTGTGAGAAAATACATTGAATATTACTTTAGCCTTTTTAGTATTTGTCTTGAGTCCTATTTATTTGTTTTCATCCAATAATTCTTGCAACATTTCCTGAAGTTCTGAAGCATTCTTTGCAAAAAAGACCACATCGTTTGCATACACTCTGCTCAAACTTAATCTTCTTAGTATCACCATTTAATCTAATCATTGCTATTACATTTTGGTAGATGTTCTTCAGAATGTGGTAATATTCTTAGTCTATATCTTGATGATTTAAAGTATTAATTACTGTGGAAATGCATATAGAATTAAATGCCTTTTCATAATCTACAAATCCAAAGCATAATGGCATCTCATATTTATTATATTTTTTATAGTTTAAATCAGTAGTCTTTAACCTTTTCACACCTGCGGACCGGTAAAAATAAGGATAAGGTTTCGCGGACCAGCAAAAATAAGGATAAGGTTTCACAGACCGGCAGAAGTCTATAGATAAATTTTCTTAAAGATGTAAACTGCTTAGCCTTAGATGACATTATATATATATGGAGTTTGTATAATAAAAAAAACTTTTTTTTTTTAATTTTGAATTTTTTTAGAAAAGTAATAAAAAATTTAATTTTATCCCCTCCCCCCATAAACATCTGTGATAACTAGAAAAACAAATTAATTTATGTATGATTGATTAGATTTTGTTTTCGTTCTGTTTCTTTTTTTTTAATTGGGTAAAAATAAGATGAAAAAATAAATAAAAATTGTTTATATTAACTTAATTAAAAGTTTAAATTCTTATTATTCTGTTATTACTAACTTTTCTTGCCAGTCTGCCGTGGACCAGTAAAAAACTTCTGCGGCCTGGCATTGGTCCCCGGACCAAGGGTTGAAGACCACTGGTTTAAATTCTGGTTAAAATCTCTTTTAAATCCAGCTTATTCATTTAGTTAATTAGAATTGAAAGTTCATTACTGATAAGTTGTAATTATCTTGATAAAGATTTTGTATGAAACTGATAAATGACTACTACTGCATTCTTCTGATCATCGGATACACCGTTGTCATTTAGACATTTGGCTTATAGTTTTGCAACAAATTTTCTATTTCTTTACTTGCTTTTAAAATATCAATAAAAATTCTATCATTTCCTAGAACTTTTTTCCATAGATTTAATTTTGCAATTCAGAAGATTTAAAAATTGTAGGGGGTATTTTATTTCCTTCTTCTTTATAATTTTTTTTAAAACTCTTTCAAGCATTTCATGGTGTCATCTTTTAGAAATAATTCCATCTTCTTATTGCTGGAATAATCTTTTTTCCAATATCATGATATTGTTTTACATATGTGAAACTTTTATTTCCTTCTATAGCTTTTTTTTATTAATTCATAATTATATTATATTTTTATATCATTTTTTTTTTTCACATTTTTCCAAACTCTAGATATTCAATTCTTCTTAACGGATTATTTTTTAAAATTTTCATATTTCTTTTTTCTTCATGGTTTTTGTATCAGCTATACTTTTTAATAGTGCCATTTATATCCTTATCAACTTCAGTCAAGTCTGAACCATCTTCAAAGTCTTAATATTTTAAAACGATTTGCAAGTTGTAATTAACATGTATCTTGTTCCTGTTAATTGGTGATCATTTTTTGTGCAGAATCTACTAAGAACAATGTAATCTTGAGATACATATTTGCTATTAGTCGAAATATAATCCAGATGTAACCATACTGAATTCATCCATGTCTATTTCTCAAAGAAAGAATGTATAATATACTACTTTTGTGGATTTTACAAGTCCATGTCTTCTATTCTTTCTGATAGCATCCTTACCATTTACATCTTCATTGATTTTTATGTTTTAACACCAACTTTTGAAATATCTATGATTCTATCATTTCCTGAAAGTGCTTTTTTGTTCTTCTCACACTAAATCATTTAAAATATATAAAAAAATGTTATCATTGTATAGATTTTTATTTCTTTTTACTAATACAAACTGAGCACTCCTGATTTGAGCCAACTGATGTGTGCTGGTTCTGTATGAAATATATATATATACTGGAGATCATTATCTTTTTCACATGTGCATTGTCATGTGTATCAGTTGCTTGACATGGAATGAAGGATCAATAGACTAAAAATTCCTGGGTTCAAATCCGTCTACTTACCTATATAAGTTTTGTACAATTTTTCAACATTATTTTTTTCAGTAATACTGTCGTTTTTCCAAATCTAGTGGATTTTCCATAGATATTATAGTTATAATGTGAATTCTGAATTGGTCCCGAAAAAAGCAAATTTTTAATCAAATTATACATAAATATTAAATAAACTTGCCATTTCACTTTTGTTGTCATTTAGACTGATTTGATGCTTAAAATGATGAGAGTTTCTTGAATGCATTTCACAGAATTTCAGACATGCAATTCTCCTAATTTTTTCATAAATTATTATATCTTCATATGTTGCTTTATTTTAATTGAATATTTATAAAATGTTTACTTTTTTGTTTCTGTTATCTGTATATCTGTCTCAGTATTGCATCAGAACATATTCTGTTATTGATATCATTTAGATATGAACCATCTTCAAAGTCGACCAATTCATTATTTTAAATTGCAACTTAAATTCATCATAATGTCACTAAAAGTTGGTCTGTAACATTTTAAAATCTATTAATCACATTATAATTATAAAGTAATACTTTCAGATATTTAAAATATTAACTATCTTACTCTTCTATATATCTTTATTTTCATGTTTCCACATCCATTTCATTTTTGTTATCCCCCCCCCCCAAAAAAAATTATAATGTAATACTTCACAAAATGTTGTAATCCTTGAATTTTTATTTCTGTCTCTATATTTAAATTTCCTTACTGCCCTTTTATTTTTTAAATTATTTGAAATGCTATTTTAAAAATCTTCATAGTAGTTTAAAAATATTATTTAATATACTGAAACACATTCTGTATATCACTATGATGGTCAAATATCCAATATGATTTATTTGTCCATAATGTTGTTATAAACAGAAATAAATAAATAATCAATCAAACAAGATTGAAATAAACAACTATTAATAATTATATTTAAATATTTATCAAACCGGCTTTCATCTCCATTGAGACCTTCTCAAGATATTATATTATAGAATTCACATAAACAAATAATAATATTGACTCCATCTACTGGACATTATTTACATTATATTTCATTTTCTTTTTAAACATGTCCATATATTATAAATACATAAATTTAACATATTATATATCTAAAAATTTTAACAATATTTCTCCAAAAAAAATAATAATAATAATAAAAATTAAATATATATTTTACATCTTTTAAAAAATAAATAAATAAATTGGTATTTACATATGTACAACCATTTCCTACACTTTCCAATTGTTTAATAAAGCCCATTTCCCAACTAATTTAGCTGGACCTTTTACTATATTTACACATTTGTCTAAGTTTTCTTGAATATATAATGTTTCATAATATATTCTCTTATGGTAATTCTTCACATACTTAATAACACTTATATTTTTCTCACACTTCATTTTATGCCCTGTATCCAAATAATGCAAATATGGCCCTGATTTCATGTCTTTTCTATTAATTGCTCGATCATGTTCCTTACCTCTCTCTGCTGCCGTTCTCCCTGTCTGTCCTATATATATTTTATTACATTTTCCACAGCTAATTTTATGAAATCAGGGCCATATTTGCATTATTTGGATACAGGGCATAAAATGAAGTGTGAGAAAAATATAAGTGTTATTAAGTATGTGAAGAATTACCATAAGAGAATATATTATGAAACATTATATATTCAAGAAAACTTAGACAAATGTGTAAATATAGTAAAAGATCCAGCTAAATTAGGTGGAAAATGGGCTTATTAAACAATTGGAAAGTGTAGGAAATGGTTGTACATATGTAAATACCAATTTATTTATTTATTTTTTAAAAGATGTAAAATATATATTTAATTTTTATTATTATTATTTTTTTTTTGGGGGGGGGGGAATATTGTTAAAATTTTTAGATATATAATATGTTAAATTTATGTATTTATAATATATGGACATGTTTAAAAAGAAAATGAAATATAATGTAAATAATGTCCAGTAGATGGAGTGAATATTATTATTTGTTTATGTGAATTCTATAATATAATATCTTGAGAAGGTCTCAATGGAGATGAAAGCCGGTTTGATAAATATTTAAATATAATTATTAATAGTTGTTTATTTCAATCTTGTTTGATTGATTATTTATTTACATTCTGTATATTTTTAAGTTGTTGTTTCTTATATTTTTAAGTTGTTGTTTCCGTTTTTATCAGTACATTTTTCATATTAACACCAATATAGGATTAAATTTATACCACCCTCTCTTACTATGTATGCTTTTGTCAACAATCCTTTGCTTAACAGGTGAATTAGAGGTATGAAACACTTGAATTTTCATACCTGCATTGGTAGCTCAATATTTTTCCATTAACCCTCCCCCTTTTCAAATAAGATAATGACTAATTTATAGCCACTTTTAATACCTTTCAAAGGAGAAAAATGATTATTACACTGCAGAGATGTTTTCAAGTTATTTTTTATGTTTGTTTCTGTATGTCCTTTCTCCACCATATCACAACCATCTGATCCACTAGCACAGAAATTCACACCACCTCATTATTGATGCATTTTTTAACAGTCTTTGCTTGTGAGGTGAGCTCTCTGTGCCTGTATGGACTGCTCAATATTTTGCCTTTGCATCACTCTCAAATAAAATAAACATTAGTTTTTAATCCACTTTTAATTTCTTGTGAAAGAGTGAATAATTGTTGCATTGTAGAGATATATTCAAATGTTTTTGTTTACATCATTGGATTCTTCATCTCATCACCATATCACAGCTATCCATTAATGCAGCAATTCAGACCATCCTCTCACTCTGTGCATGCATTATAGTATTTGATATGAGATTGCTCACAAAATGCATGCAATGTAGGAGAGTGTGATCTTAATTTCTGCATTGGTGGAATTATTGTGGTATTTTGAACTTTAGATCAGAGATACAGTGACAAAAAACATTCTATACATATATATGTAAATTCTCCACTTTATTACAGTAAGGACTTTCTGGAGTATAATTTGACTCATCCACATTTAATGCCTTCTGTTAATTGTCTAAATAATTTTGGCATTCAGTTTAATATACCATCAACCACAATGTTTGTTGGTCTTCCGTCTTTAAAATAAATCTCTATTAGTGCTTTTAATATTTGTTTTTACTCATAAATTAAATGAAGTTAAAGATGCGAAACGAACTTCTAATTCTAGGTATGGTTTTTATAATATACATTATTTTGATTTAAGATCATAGAAAGAAAATAATAAAATCAGAAGATTTATTATTAAACCATTAAACATCACATGATCACTATCTCATACTAGCACAATAATTGTTATTAAACAATTCAATATACAGCAAAACTCTCCATATAGTAGTGCCATCTTGTGCTAACAAGAGCAATCAATGGATGCCAGAAGGCTTGTGCATAAAATCCCTATCTAGTGCCTACTCATCCAATATCCCCAGACTAGTTTCTGGCTTGTGGCCTTCATCAGTGAGGAGCCTTGGATCTGAGAGCACTGCACCTAGATCTTAGGATCTAATGCAACCCTCCAGCACCCACCTTTTAACTCTATTTAACTACAAAACTATGAGAATGAAATTGAAAACACTATTAATATTTTCAATCCAAGCTCAATAGCTTATATAGTCATATGGGTCTGAACTCAATTCAGTACCCATACATGTTGGTGTCTTTGGCTCTTTAACAACCATAGCCACCACTATCCTATTAGGCAGGATTGGTGTTAAACCACTAAACATCACATGATCACTATCTCATACTAGCACAATAATTGTTATTAAACAATTCAATATACACAAAACTCTCCATATAGTAGACCATCTTGTCTAACAAGAGCAATCAATGATCCAAGCTGGGGATATTATGAGAATAGATTTTTTCACAACCTTCTGATCCATTGATTTTTGTTACACAATCACTACTAATAGGTTTTGTGTAATATTGTTTAAAAATTTATTATTCCCATTACTTGTAAATTAATTGGATTTAGATCATTTATATTTAGGGAAAAAATGTTATGTGAATATTATAGTGATTAATCGACTTGTTGAAATATATGATAATGCATTATTGAATATTAGATATAAAAGGAAAGATTATATCAATATATTAATTAAAGTTATACATGAATTGAGAAAAAATAAAAGTGGAATTAGTTACAGAAACTAGCTGGTGTATGAAACTAATTACATCGTTTCTTTTGTACTAATGCAAAAGATTCTCATAAGTTTTAGACTCCTCCACATAATGTGCATTTTAAAAAAAAGAATTCATAAATATTATTATATAAAAAAGTATGTGATTCTAGAAATGTACAATTTTTGGTTTGATACTCATCCCCCATCCCCCTTTTATTTTATGCTTAAAGAATAATGATTTAAGAAGAAAAAAACATTACATAAATATGTCAAATAATTTGACTGTGTAAGTGTACACAAATAACAAAAAGTTGGACAGACATATTTAAACGTTAATATTTTATAAGATAAATGTTAATTTAAATTGAACTACAACTTTAATGCGACTGGAATTGTGTAAGCAAACTATAGTCAATATATATAAATGTTGATTTAGAGCTTCTTAATAAAATTTAAAACTTTCGTATAATTTGAATGGTACTGACCACTATATAATATAAAACTAAACTTTCATATTTTATATAAGTTTCATCTATAACCTAGATTCGTCGACCACACCAAGATAGCCAGTTTGAAATGTCATCATTGTTGTCTCATATGGCATTTAGTATAACATTGCTGATTTAAGCACAATTTTAAATATATGTGTTAACCATGTTTAGAGTTATGAAATTAAATACATAGCATGAACCTAGCTATATATGAAATGACTTCTGTATTATTACAGTTGAAATGTCTTTAAAAATCTGAATTATAGATAAAATATGTTTAGTATGAAGTTCTACTTATGTTATATAAAAGTCCATATTATTCAAGACATACATAAGTTTTCAATTTTATATTAAAGTGTTGAATGTCTTTTATATTTGTTATAGTATTCTCAATGCAATTACTAATATTATCCTATAAATAATTTGTTTTTTTTATCTGTACATCTGAACTTACACTACACTATGACAAAGTAGGTGCAAGTTTCTATCCACTTTTAATCCTTTGTAGAGGAATGTACAATAATTGCATGATAATATTCATTATAAGTTTTTGATTTTATCAATGCATCATTCAGCTTTCACTCTGTCCTATCAAAACTATCCATAAGCCCAAAAATCAAGCCAATCTCACACACTGTAGATACAGGTTACATATGATAAACAATTAAACAGTATTGCAAAATCAAATAATTTAGAGTGATACTAAAACTTTGATGTTCCTTCTACAATATTTTTTAATCTTATCAGTACATTGCCATGTGATAGAAAAATCAAATAATTTCCATATAGTGTATTTCAGGCAAACTGCCATTATCAAATGCCTCTGAAGAGACTTGACAATCATATGAATATTGTAATGTCCATTAAATGCTACCAATGTGGTGGTCAAATTTGAGCATATAAATTAGACATTTTTATTTCATATTATTTAAGTTTTTTGTTAAAAAATTACTAGTAAACAACTCTTGCTGATACATTAATGATTCATTGGTAATTAACATCACTAATTTACGTGTTCATACGTTAGTGCACAAATGGATAATTTAATAATCAAATAGTTTTGCTGCTTGGCAATTCTTAAGAAGTCCTAACACTGGAAATGACCAAACTGGGCCACAATAAAGTTCCAGACTCTGCCACTTTATTAAATGACACAGGATATCAAATACTTCTTATTAATGACATTGCTATGTTGGTGTTGTTGGAGATCCTTTCAAGGCACTTGATAAGGGCTCTTTAACCAAAATGTATTTTGAAGAGGAGACAATATACTGAATAAGACTGAAAATACAGCAGGTGGCCCACCAAACTTATAACTTCAAGATGCTTACTAATATATACAATACATACTGATTTTTGTTTAAGACATCATTATTTAATCTTTATTAAAGATGATGCATTTTATTATAATGTTTTTGTTTTATAGTCATTTGATTAACTTGAAATCTCAGTCTTTCAATTAAAAAACTTTAGGTCTATTTTGAAATTAATTGCTGAAAAAAATTTCAATCATAGCAGGTGATGTCCTAACTTTAAGATAAAAAAAACTATTGTTGCAGAAAACAATTGATACCATCTCCTTTACAGTAGTAGCTATCATAAATATAAAATTACATGTAGTCGATATAAGATCACATATAGTGGATTTTTTGACATACATTCCTCAAATTCAACAAAGCCAACTTATTAAAGGGTGCTATAAATTAAACAAAACATTGAGATTACTTTCAAAATCTGCATTAATCCATTCGTCTTATTCACTCAAATCCCCAGACAATTTCTGACTAGTAACTTTTGATGATACCATATACTATTCAAACTAATGATATGCAATTCTTAACATTTTACAATCTGTCCAACTTATCCATAAAACTCAGACATTAGACCAGAAACAATATACTTTAGTGATTTCAATCATGTTGAAAATACATTAAAAAGCTGTTAATTACTCATAGTTATAATACTTCATTTCTGAGGCAGAGTAAAGAAAGTTGCTGCTTCTAATGAAAATGTTGAAAGTAAGGCTCATGATGCTAGGCTTAATAGTACTGTGTTTCATCCAAGGATTAAAGATATCTATGAATAATTAGTGTCAGACTTATATAGCTATACCATAAATTTGGCTCGATTTCAAAAGTATAAGTGTTTGGTTCTTTGGATCATTATCTTGGATAGTATAAAAAGATTAAAGATGACTGGCAAAATTTTGTATTCAATTGATAAAACTCAAAACTAAAAAACTAATCTGATTCAGAAGTGGTACTAGTTCAAGAGTAAAGTGGATTCTTGCTGTTTCTTGTTCTAAGTAATTTTACACTATTTTTAGAAGAAATTTTGGACATTTACTTTTTTTAAAGCATTTTATTACACACTTTATCAAAGCTTTTTATTTTTACCATTCTTTACGATTTATAATCTACTCAAGTATTAATTTCATTCTCAATATACTTAAAATAGTGATTAAAAACACTTCTGCAACAGATCATAATGTGCATCCTAGTAGGGAAATGATTATTGACTATCAAGGCAATCAAATATCACTTAAATCAATCAGGAGTTAAATTACTATGTTTAGTAAAACAATTTATTTGCCTCTTGTTGTGTTGATAAGCATAGCAATTTATTAGATTGTGACTGTTCAAACATTTGGGCTTTATAGTGTCTAAAGTGAACCTGCTCTTAAAAATATAATCAAAAAGGGTATAGTAGGTTTGAACACTAGGACAATCCATGAAAATAAAAGTACTAAAATGCATATAGGCATCCAAGTTCTATGACACCTATATAGTGGAACTACCAAATGGGTTCCGCAATTGTGATCAAATTAAAAACATTGCAAACAGTGGTGGTTAAAATAGCATATGGACAGCAACACCACAATTCCAGAAAACCAACCAATATTGAACTATACATGCCATATAGCAGTGAAGAGTCAGCAGTGATGAGTGTACAAAGTTCAAAGTCATCAGATCTACAAATGAAAACACCAGACTTTCTGAAATCAATGAACCTGATGAAGTCAGAAAGCAACGAAGACATCCACCAAACATCCTGAATGCTTACATTCTTCAGAGCAAATTTTAGCTGGGGGGGAGGGATTATATATCATCTTACCTTCAACTAATGAACTAGTCCATATTCCATCATATCTATACCAGATTGAGATTCATTAATACAGACCAATAGATATATGAATAGATAAGATATATCAAATATCAAAAACAATCCAATGGGTGATGGTGTCCAGTAAATCCAATTGCTCTCATTATGGATGAAGATCTGGCTATAAATAGTCAGTCTTGTTAGAGATAAAATCAGAAAACAACAAATTATTGTCAGATCTATGCAACACTATATGACTAAAGCAGTAGGGCAAGTACATTCTAGAATTGAAAGCTGCTAGATCATAAACTAGGCATGAGGCAATTTGTCACAGAACTGCTGGAGAGTGTCATCATATCTACACATGAGGCAAGTTGTCGTGGAACAGCTGAAAGTGTTAAATAAATCTATAAGGGCATCTGAAGTCCCTTACAGTAAGATACATGGCAACTAAATGCTATACAAAGCAAACATCAGATTATGTTATAGAAAATACATCAACAGATTTAAACAACCTTGTATAGATTTATAAATATTGTACATATATGTGAAATAAATATTCAGTCACATTTATATAAGACTGTGTTTATTATTATCATGCATAAACACAATAAATATAATTACAAAAATAGTTTTGAGTTATGTGAAAGTAAAAATTGTATAAATATAAAATGATATATGGCAGGCAACATTAAAAGAAGCTACTGGTTATTTGATATATTTTCTAACAAAAATAAAATAAGCATTTGGATTATACAGGGGCAAAACTCTCCATAAAATGACCTCACCCAGTGCAAGCCAGAGTAATCAATCAATGCAAGAAGGTTTGTGCATAAAATCTATTGTCTACTCATCAAATGTTCCCAGACTGGTTTCTAGTTTGTGACTTTCATCAGTGAGGAATCTCGGATCTGAGAACACTGCATCTAGATTGTAGAATCTCAGCTACCTTTTACCTTTTCAGTTAACTATAAAGATTTGAGTCCAAAATAAAAAGTGCAATAATGTTTTCAATTCGGCTCAATTGCTTGTATTTTTATATAGATCTAAACTCCATTTAGCATCTTTACATTTTGATATCTTTGGTTTTTAATAACCATAGTCACTATAAACCTATTGGGCAGGATTGGCATTAGACCACTAAACATTATATAATCACCATTCTTTATACTTATCCAAGCTGTTAACACAGAGGCAAAACTCTTCATACAATAGTGTGACGTTAGTGGTTTAATACCAGTACTGTCCAATAGGATTATGGTGACTGTGGTTATTAAAAACCCAAAGACACCAAAATGAATAGATGCTGAATTGAGTTCAGATCTCTATAACTGTACAAGCAAGTAAACCTGAATTGAAACAAACATTGTGTTTTTATTTTGAAATTTTATAAACTTAAAAGGTAAAAGGTGACTGCTTAAAGGTTTCATTAAATCCTAAGGTCTAGGTGCACCAAAGCCACTAGCTAGAAAATAGTCTGCATACATTTCTTGCTCTGGTTTTATGAAGAGTTTTGCCCCTGTGTCAATAGCTTGTGTAATCATAAAAAATGGTGATCACATCATGTTTGGTGGCTTAAACACATTGGATCGTAGGTGTAACTTATGTTGAGTAATAGAAAGAGATATTAAACACTTCTTTTTGAAATGTTGGTTATTGAAAGATCAGGCTAAATTGTATGGAGATTGAAGAAAAATTAAAGATAAAAGGGAAAGAAATAGAGGTTTTATAACTTTTTGTGTTTATATCTTAATAACAAAAATGCAGAAATAAGAAGATAAGATAGTGGAGGTACCAAAATAGCTCTTATTAAAATGAAATAGAATAAAAAAAATGAACCAGGGCTGGACAAATAATTAGATAATAAGCAGTGTGTGTTAGGACCATTTACATTGTAGTATATGAGGATTTGAAAGAAATGGAATGTTTAACTTGTTTTATATACTTCCTGCTTTTACTTATGTTTAAGCTGATGAAACCATAGCGATAAATGTGTATTTTAAATCAATGGTGCCAGTAATACATTTAAATTACTAGCCCTATTTGAAATAACAATTACAGGGTTATCCTTACTGTAATAGTCCCCATCCCCTTAAGGAATGAGAGTGAACACATCTAACTATAGTCAGGCTTATGGTCTTCATATAGGATGCCATGAATGATGCGATAAAAGTTTAATCCATGATTGCATCTATTTCAAATAAGAAAATTTAATATTTAAATATTCAATACAAATATAACTTAGACCAATTCATCCTATCTTCACCTCTCTTGATTATTCCATTATGCTCAGTATTTAAACTCAGAGTGAATTTTGCACTTAACTCTCTTCAGGGTACCTATTCATTTTCCATATTTTGAGTAATAATGTTCTTTAAAAATAAAGTTCTTTTATTTTCTGGTCATCAATCATCGGGGAGGCAATCAGTATACTCTGTTGCTCTTAAATGTTACTCTTGTGTGATGTTGACATCCCCTTTCATAAATTATTTCAATATAAATTGAAGTTGTATTTTGAATTATATATATAGTGACCTTCTGGTTTGGCACCAGAAATAGTCATTGTAGTAGTGTGGTAGTATATCAGTAATATCTGATATAATCCTCTTAAAAAAAATGAAATAACGTGAAATTTTTAAAAAAATTTTTTTTTACTTAAAACTGTAATCAAAAGCAAGTGTAGGTGTAATTAAAAAGATTTCTTAATTGTTTAGTGTATTGTTTTGGAGTATAATCAATGATAGAATAGGGGAGTAGCTTGTTATATGTATAATCAGTACAGTCTGAGTTGATACTTACTTGTTTTATTTGTTCATAAAGCAGTATTCAGTTTTGTTAGAATGATTTTCTAGTCCATTTGTTTCATACATTTTAAATTGATAGAATAAATAGTAAAATATGTTTCGCTCATCATCATTCACATTGTCATTTCAGTCATATTAGTGTAATACCTATAGCATATTACTACTGAATATTCATGCATTATCCAACTTCATTTTTCATTCATATGTTTCAGTAAACCATTAAATATCCCACATCACATTCAAATATTTAATTATATCAATAACAGTATTAAAAATCTAGCTTAATTACATTTTAAATAAATCAATGGATTATAGATTGGTGAATTATTTAATGATGAATACTGTAAAATATTTTATTTATTAAAACAATTGTCATCAATTTTATTCTACTGCTTTAAAAATATTTAATTATTAGTTCAATATTTTTTTTCTCATTTATTTAAAAGACGAAATAATTTTTTTTTCATCTCTATTTTTTTTTACTGTCTCAAGTTTTTGCATAATTAAGTAAGTTTGCAAGTGGGAGGAGTGATTGACAATCTTTTTCTGGTGATGTAATGTTATCGTAAACAATTGGAAGAGAACAAGGTGATGTAATGATTATTAAATATATATATATATATATATAAAAGGAATACTTATTACTTTTAAGAGGGCAGAGTCAATTATTAGTACTTAAGGCAGAGTCAATTATTAAAACTTTTATAAAGGCAATTATAGCTAACCAAGGACAGCTATAACTAAGTTTATTTAGCAAAGTTTAATAGTGAAATTATTTTTTTCCTCTTCCAGAGTTCAAGTTGAAAATTTAAATATATTATTTGTTTGCGAAATGTGTACTTAAAAACCACTAAAAGATACATCAATTTTGCTCCCAACTGATCATTTAAATTGTCCCAATGTTATGCTAAAGTACATGTAAGTGTTATATTCTATTATTCAAGATAAATTATTATTATTTAAGAAATGGGAATGCTTGATATAACTGTAAAATTGTTTTATTTAAATTTAAAATTAACAGGAAAGGATAAAAGAATGTTTGTTTATTTTATAACAATTAATTTTTTAAGTTTTAATCATACTATGAAGGGAATAACTGCAATGTGCTTCATTTATATGTGGGAAAGATGTGAACTGTCATTGAACATTTTCAGAACTTTAATAAATAGATTTCATGTTAAATATAAAGAAAATTCAAAAATATACACAAGAATTATATAATTTTATTGATACATTTATTGAAATAGTAGACGTTTATTTCCACTTTTACCTATTGAAGGAGATAAAAATTAAGTGTGCAAAAGAAATGAACAATTGATATTTACATGTGTCCTAAAAATAATATGTGAAATAAATTATAAAATGGATAAACTTATATGTTTCCACTTATTGAAGGCATTTTAAAATTTCATGAATGAATAGGAAATATCACCTTATACGTCTTAAAGTGTGCATTGCCTAATTAATGTTTCCTAATGCACAGTGTTAACAGGAATTCATAGCAAACTGCTAGAACATTGAACCTGTTATTCTAAATTAAAAATAATATTGTTTCTTTTCTCCTGCAGGAATGTGCCATTTTGTGTTAATATTTGTCTTGTGCATTACAATTATTTTCCTTATCTATTTGGAGACATGACAAGAAAAGTCATGTAAAACTATTCATAAACTTTTTGTTTTGTATAGAAGGAAGAAAAAAGAAGAGAACTTTATTCTTATTATTATTATTTAGCATATTAGATAGTATTAGTTAAGAAATGTTTTATTATTGTATCTATTATTATTATATGTATTGTTATATTTGTTCTTCAAGAACGTCTCAAATAGCATAGTGAAAGAATACATTATGCTGGTAATTTTGTATTATTATTATTATTATTTTAATATGAAGTTTGGTCATGTGTGTGTTAATAATCCACGCATATAATAAAATGAATGGAAGAATCCATTAATAGATTAATAGGGGTGAATAAGTATTTAAAATAAAAGTTCATTGTATTAAATCTTACCGTATATATATATTTTTTATATAAATTAGAATACCATTATTTTCAATAATTATTTCATCTATAACATACAATTTTATTATTTATTTAGATTCAATTTAACTACGGATTCGTGCCAATATCAATGCATTATATTATAAAAAAAATTATTTGTCTTGTTTGTCCATAGTAATTAGTATTTTATTCTCCAACTGTTCTTTGAACATTACCAAGTCCTAAATATTGTCAGATATGAGGTATTTATTCTTTATTAATTCTAGCAGTAATAATTAATATTTTAACAGTAATTCTTTGCTTATTGTGATTTTAAATGGTCTGTATATCATATGCTTATATATGTGTGTGTCTATTATTAAACTTATTTATAATTATATGTAATTGCAAATATAAATGATTTTAAATCAATCAGATTCGGAAGGAAAAGATGATCAATCATTTTGAAGAATTAGAAAGTTATTTAAGAGAGAATTATTATTTCTTTGTTATGACTGAATGAAAAGCATTTTTGTGGCTATATGCTATAAAGTTCACAATGTTTATATTTTATGGGATTGAGTCAGTGTATTTGTTAGTCGAATATTTAATATGGGTAGTTTGCCCAATGCAGTGTAGTGTAGTGTATGGAATTGAATATTCCTTTTCTTATCCATGTATTGGAGTATTTTGATAGGAGTGGATTGAGTCCTCCTTTTATATTTGATATATTGAATTAAATGTGTATGAAGCTAGAGATATTATCTCCCTAATTTTCATTTGGTGATTAATTATTCCACCAGTTATTTAGTCTTAAAGATAGACTTGGAAGTTATTGTTATATTTACCTGATTTGAATTATAGAAATCTTTTATCCCATGTGTATATTGGATGTTTTCCAGCTTATGCTATAGCCTAGTGTTTGATAGTTTATGGATAAAAAGAAGAATAAAAGGAAAGTATAGTGTCTTATAAAACAGCTGTATTATAGTTAATAAATAAAGATTGATTGATCTTTGCTTTCATCCATATTATGATTATATTGAAATATCATAAGCAAACCAATTAGATTGATTAACATTATTTATTTATTTTCTTTGACACACAGCATAATACAGATTCATGCACAGATTGTTAATTTTGAGATATAAAAAAATTCATTATTAATGTATAACTTTACTTATTATTTAAAAACATTTGTAGTAATCATTTAAGCTTCATCTCATTGATTTTTATCATTTAATCATAATTTGCATAAATAATTAAGCAAAGATAGGACATTATTTGATGAATACAAAGATTTACTTTATTTTGGCAAATCAAAACCTAGTTATTCAATAGAATACTTTACTTCAAAACTACAAAGAAAAATACATTTAGTTAATAGAAGTATTTATTTTCTTTGGTAAGATAGTCCAATATTATTCTTAGTTTAAATCCCCTTATTTTAATTTTATTTACGATACTTTTAAAGTAACAATGCAAAATCTTAATTTGTTCAGTGTAGTTAGAATATTAATCTATGTTGTTGTCATTGGTAAATGAATGTTATCCAGCAAAATGCTGAGTATAAGATAATTTAGTAATCAGTTACTAAAAGTGTAAGGTCATATTTATTTATTTTTTATTTTTGTATAAGTCTATCAGAAATCACTGATGGCTAAAAAGCCATTTCTTTATAGCAAATGATATGGACTTATTTAGTTCATTTAATGTTTAAAATAAAAATGTTTTACCAATCTATCAAAATGTTCTAATGAATAAAATATAGTAGATGTAAAAAGTTAACGAATCATGTTGTGTTATATCTTCTTGTATAATATGTAATCAATGATATTAAATCCCCTTGGAATTTGTGTTCATACCAATAAAAGAAAAGTAAATGTTGATTTAACTATTTTTCTATTTGATTAATAAATATTTTGTTATCTAAATTTGTATTTAGAGTTTCTTCTTTAGCATTCATTCGTGTTTTACACTTCCACACGTGCTTATACATTTATTTTATTTAATGTAACATAATTGTATTTTATTTAATTATAATAAATCTCTAGACCTGATGATATTGATTTTCTTGATTCAAGCACTATATGAGATGCCAATTAGCTACTGATTATTTTTAAAAGGGTTTTGTTGTTTAATTTTTGTTTAGATGATGAATTGAAATCAAAATGTGCCTGATTTCTTTCATTATCTAACTGCAAGTATCTAATTAGGGTATTGTTTGGTTTATAATATTATTTTCATAGTGTCAAATATTAATTTGAGGTATAGAAATGTTAGATCAAGCCATACCATAAGTTAATTCCCTGAGATCTTCAATATATAATTTAGATTAGATAATAAATTTATTTAGCCAGATTAGAGTAGTGAGCAGTTAAAATTTAGTAGTGATAGGTTTAGTTTGAGTTTAGATCCAATGAATTATACATTATAATTTCTGAAATATTATTTTATTTTAGTTATTAGTTTAATTGTATAATATAGTAGAGGTTGTTTAGTGCATATGGATGATGGGGGGAGGTGAAATATAGAGTATTATTAGTTAATTTTAGCTGGTAGAATTTTACCAATTTAATTTTGTTTAGCATAGAACTTAATAGATGTTTATTCCTATTAGTAATAATATTTTCTCCCACATCTAATGTACATTGTACACCTCATACACCTCTGTATCCCTCAACTGAGTTAGTTTTAGGTGAAAGCTTTAATTAAGAACCTCATGAATAGATTTAGGTAAAGTTAAATAAATATTTTATTCTATGATCCATAGAATTGGTGCCCCCAGGTAATTGTTAGTGTTAGTGAAAGGTGTGAGGGGTTACAATATATTAGACATTTCAATGAGTAATTGATACTGTTATAGATTAGAACAATACCATTTGATCCTATGGCAAATTGTCTTTACCCATGATGCATTTTTATAACTTTAAATCTTAAAATAATTTTGTTTACAAATATAAATGTTTTTGATATTTGTCTTCCTTGAAATTCAAGTTTAGAATGATATTGTTAAGAATTTCTCTAATTATTATACTAAATATAATTTCACTTTTGAAATTATTATTGATACTACAGAGTAATTTATTTACTCTTTTCTTGAGTAATATTAGAGTTCTCAGCTAACAAAGATTTTATAAACAAGGAAAATTCATTCAAACTATTAATCCATCTTTTTAATGTGTTCGGTAATCGAACATAGCAAAATAACTATGCATAGTGATTAGTTCATTTGTAAATGATAGAATTAATTTGGAAATTATTTGATTTAGCTTTTATAGTAGAATCGATAATTCATCATCATCATCATCAACCATTATCAATCCGGTAATTAACATGTGTTAAATTACTATTTCATGTGATTTTGTATTCGATTATTTTTGACTGCATCATAATTAATAATTGCATAATTGAGCTCTAATTTTATTTCCTTTGCATTTAGTTGCTAAGATATGACAACCCTAGGTTATCTCTATGTTTTGAGTCTTAATTAGTGATATTATTTAAATTAAATAATTATTTTATATATACTGTGTGTATATATATATATGAATGATTGAAAAATCATCATTTTAATATTTGATTTTATTAAAACAACTATTTATTTGACTTGACTTTTGTTATTAAAATTTTATAGTCTATCATTTAAGTTATATATGGGTGTATGTGGGTATTTTAGCATAAAAAGATGATGTATTTACTATTTATAAACTTACAAGTATATATTTAAGTTTATGGTTTCATATTGCATATAAATAAAAGAACTTAATAAGATTGTAAGTTACCCTTACAATATATAGTTTGATTAAGAATATAATCAAGAATATTTTAGGAAAAATAATGCCTGTACCATATGCACATGGAGCAAAAAAATGAATAAATCCAAGAAATATTAAAATTGCTATAATATACCTTAGAATTCCTTAATCACCCATCTGTGCAGCCTTGATACACTGCCATGATGTTCTTAAAATACTTATGATAAAAATTTCATGAATAAAGATCGAGATACAGCTTTTATATTCACAATAATGGAAAGTCAGATACAAATGAAAGTGAAGGATGCAGTTGGATTATGTCTTATGCACAACTGATAAGTAATCTTGAAAAAAAATGTCAGCCCAATATTTTCAGCAAATAAAGTAAGGTTGTGGGTTAAAGTGCTTCTGTTTATGCAAGTGCTTTGAGCAAAGCATCTGACTTCTTATCTGCATCCAAACTTCCATTGCACTCTTCTTATTGCATAAATAACTATAATGGTCAAATATATAACATTTTATTTGTCTATAATGTTGTAACAAATATATAAACTAAAATAATCGATCTAAATAACATTGAAATAAACAACTATTCATAATTATATTTTAATATTTATTGAACCAGCTTCGATTTGAAGGGAGTTTGTTATGAATACACCAGGCAAACATCAACCCCAATATAATGATTAATAATACTGCAATACACACTAAATAATCAAATACACACAAACAATCATATCTAAAGTTATATAATTGTTATTATAAAGAAAGAGTTGTGAGAACATCTCTTCATGTTACACCTTATAGCAGTAGATATTAAAAAAACAGAATTGCATCACAACTAAATGTTAAATGAAGACATTAATATCATTTTTAGACTTGGGATATTGATTTCTGTTAAAATAATCTATTTTCTATTTACTCATAAAATCATATAGGTTAGTGTTATTTTTGCTCTACATGTTTTGGTGCAGTGATAGAACAATGAACTCTGGAGATCAAGGTATATGGATCATGGCCCTAGCTCTATCACTTTGGGTGCCTAAACTTCTTATGAACTCATGAAAAATAAGCCACTCAATTATTCTTTATGTAATAAAAATCAAAAATATTGTCAATTATAACTTTGTCTTTCTTATGGCGTTGTCAAATTCATATAATATTAATATCATCTATGATTCTTATTATTTTTTGCAATGCCTTTTTACAACCCACTATTGACAGTTTCTATTGCCTCAGCAATCTTCTTCAGAACTTATACTTATGTTTCCAAATTTTAACTGCTAAATTTAGCAGTTAACATTTGGAAATAAAAAATAGAAATTCTGAAGAAGATTTCTGGGGCAAACAAAGGCAATAGTGGATTGTAAAAAAGCATTGTAAAAAGTAATAAACAACATAGATGATATTAATATTGTCAATTCTATTGTGAAATTTATACATTAAAAAAAACTGTAAAAACGTTTTAGTTCCATTGTTTCAAACATGCTTTCCATAAATAAATAAAAATATTTAATAAAAGTAGTTACAATAGTACATTTGGAAAGTTATCAACAAAAAAAAAAAAATGAAAAACTCAATATTGTATTTAAAGCTGTAACATATTGGGCTTATATTCAGATTTATTCTTCTATGAGATGAAATTCAGACAAAAGAAGGTTAAATAGTTTTAATGTAAATATTTGAAAACCAGGCACTTTTCACAAACCTGGAGCTTAATTGTAAGTATAGGGGATTTGAACTCAGATTTTCAAGCACCCTCCATCTATCCACACTATCTCATACAACTGATACACAGACACACATGCAGAAAAGATAAATAATTATCAATATACATATTTCATGCTAAACCAGCACTCATCAGTTGGTCCAGATTATCATCTCCCACACACATATATAATCCGTGCTCAGTTTATATTAAGATAGCAAATCTTCATAATTTAATGGATAGGCTTCAATCTACTCCAATCTCCAACTTTTCAGCCATCCATATGATTGAAAATCTGATGATGAAAACCCAAATTCCATGCTGATGCCAATATTATTGCCATCATATTGGCATCAACATGGGATATGGGTTTTCATCATCAGATTTTCAATGATATGGATGGCTGAAAAGTTGGAGATTGGAGTAGATTGAAGCCTATCCATTAAAGTATGAAGATTTGCTATCTTAATATAAACTGAGCACGGATTATATATGTGTGTGGGAGATGATAATCTGGACCAACTGATGAGTTCTGGTTTACCACGAAATACGTATATTGATAATTTTTTATCTTTTCTATATGTGTGTGTCATGTGTAACAGTTGTATGAGATAGTGTGGATAGATGGAGGGTGCTTGAAAATCTGAGTTCAAATCCCCTATATTTATAGCTTTAATGTGCATATGTCAAATGATAAAACGAAGTAAATAATTTAGAAATACCATAATCTGCAACCTCTTCTGTAGCAAGAAAGCAAAGTGATTTAAGACATGCCATAAAAGTAAATAGCCACTTCAATCTCTAAACTTTTAGATGACTTGAGAGATAGACCTAAGGTATAAAACATTTACAATATATTTTTGAAAGGCTTTCTCATTAGTTCTGTTAGATGCGGAAAACTGTTCTAATAAGAAATTTTACTGCATATAAGACTGTTATATCTACAGCATTTTTTATTATTTTTTTGGAAGATAAACTTCATCAGAACTTGACAGATATCTCCTGGTATTAGTTCATCTGCGTTTGAACAGCCTGTAAAAGAAACTAAATAAATTTATATGGGAAAAAAATATATGGCAATTTATTTTTAATATCTAAGGATAGCAAACTGATCACGCTGATGACCTTTGGCAAAAGATTTAAACATTCTACCTGCCTCTGAAAAAGATTTAATCATACATATATCGCTAAACCATGTTTTTTTTTTTTTTTTAGAAAACAATCAAATGGTTTTATTGCTGAGAATTCATAAGAAGATCGAGCCTTAGAAGTAACAAATTGAACAGTCCCTAGATCTAGAGTTCGCTACTCACCATAGCACTAAACCCACAGTACATCATATCTCATTACCAAGCAAGGCAAAAAAAAATAATAATCTGTTTATTGTTTGATAGTTCAGCCGCTGCAGCTTGAGGTCCAAAGTCCGCCACTCATCAAACTGCTTAGTTTTATTAATATAACATTTTAAAATAAAAATAAATATTAAGTTTTGATTTTTTTCCATTTGTTAGCTTTTTTAAAGTTTCTTCCATTGTAATTTTTTTTTTATTAACTATTATTTTAAGATACTCTTGCTAGAAATGGATATTTTTATTTAATCAAAATAATAGTAGTAAATGTATTTAGAAAGAAAATTATTGGGTTCCGCAAATCGCAAATGATTTATTGCTTTAATAACCTCCCCCTCCCCCTCATATCTCGCTGTCCTTAGCCAATTCAATTTTTTTGATGCCTTATACTCTTGCAGTTTAACTTTTTTTTAATCCATTTTATTTTTCTATATTGTCTTCATTTTTTTTCTTATTTAAATGAATTTAAAACGTGCGTTTGTGATATTGGGTCAAATAGTCGTGCTATAAACTGACTTTAAATTCACCTAGTTGAATTTTGAAAATTTTTCAGTCAAATGACAGGTTTTTTCAAAATGAAAGTCCATAATTATCCACAATAATGGTCAGATTCCAATGTATTGATTATAAAAATATTTTCGTGATAACATAAGGTCTTTTCTACTAGTGGGAGAGGTGTTACATGCTGACGATGAGCCCATGATTATATTAATTTTTAATTATTCTCCTTAATGTTAATACAGAATAAATCAATGCATATACGATGTTTAAGCTGCCGATTCTTTAAGACAATGTTGAAGAAAATTTTATTTTATTAATTTAAATATAGATGGCACATAAATCCAGTCGCACGATTTTAGAATTAAAAAAGCAGGATATAACTAAATAAAGTTCCTTCAATATAAAATATATATTAAAAAAAAAAATATTGTAGTAATTAAATTTTTCAAAAAATGATTATTTTTCTTTAAAAGGTACTTTTTAAATAATCCATTTTATTATTTAAAATATATATTTACATGAAAAATGTTCAAGATAATTTATTTAGTTTAAGAAAGACTAATACAAAATAAGAATGAACTAAATTGAATAAAGTTTAAAAGTAGTACGTTTGTTTATAATCTCATATCATTATGGGGGAAGACAAAAGATCTTTCTTTAGGATCTTTAAGATGGAACGAAAAAGGATTTTTTGTTTTTAATTCATCAAATGGTTATTTTTTTACAAGGATGTCTCCCATCCCCCCCGTTAATTATTGTAAAGCCATAAATAATCATCATCATTATTATTAACACCTCATAGTAATGGCTATTCTTATTCAAAAAAAAAAAGAGAAACCAGAATTTAAAAAAAGATTAGTTTTGCATTGACTACGTAAAGCAATATGCCAATCACAAATACGTTCATGCTTATCACATACCGGTCCTTTAATCTGCTTAACATCTCGCGATGCCGTTTTTATTTTTGAACGACTTTTATTAACAATTATAGCTCTTTACTATATTTTATTTTCAACTTTATCCTCCAATGAAAGACTAGTCAACATTATAACTTGTTAGAATGTCTTTGAAGTAATCTTTGAAACCTAGACAATATCTGCCTCTTCCATCAAAATCATACTTTTTAGGAAGTCTACCACAGATTTCACATGCCAACAAAATTATGCCTTTAAAATAGTGGATTCAACAGCATCACCTAGCGGGAATCTAAATAACATGTTGATTGGTTCTGTGCTCTTGCCATTTCAATTTTAAAATATTACAGAGAATCTGTAAATAAAATTCTTTCAGTATATGTTAATTATTATGTCCATATCTTACTTCCATATAATAAATTGGGCAAATAATAGTTCTATATACAACAAATTTTGATGCAGTAGTTTTTACCCCATGAAAAAATACATTCTTAATTTGCTAAATGCAGTGGTCATACATAGGTATCTGTGATGCATCTTAATATCCAAATCAGCTTTTGCATTTAAAAAGCTGCCTAGATATTTAAGCAAATTTACATTCTCAAACGGATAAACATTGAAGTAATGACATGTAAACAAATATACCCATCCTAATAAAAAAAAAAAGAGCGAAATAAGTTTATTCATAAATAAACACAAAAACTGATTAGTTTGGTATAAAGTACTCTAATTCTATAATTTACTTACAGAGACTCAAACCAATGAATAGTTTCAGAAGTTGTTTGTTGAATAGCTTGCTACTACTATGATAGAAAGTGACAATTATTTGCAATATGGACTATGTTTTAGGCTGCATATATGCAGAGTCAGACATATTCCATTTGCTGTTCAGATGAGGCAATTCACTATTTTCTGCATATATTAAAAACCAATTTATTTCACACTTGCTCTCTAACACACTGTAATGTGTTATAGCTTAACTAAGAATGCATTGGTGGTCGAGAGGTCAGCGCGACTGCCTTGCACTTGCAGGTAGTTTCCCGGGTTGCGGGTTCACGTCCCGGCTGATGCTATGGCACTTTAAAAAAAAAATCATCTGTAGTAAAAGTGGTTTTGACAAGATTTTTATCAATATTCTAAATAAAAAAAAGGTATTTGAATGTTTTTATGAAGTTTATTAGTTAATGAAATGTAGAGTTCGTTTTCTGCTATTATTAATAAGTCAGAATAATTGCTGATGCTGTGATGATAATCAACCTTACCAATTGTTAGAATTCTTCATCTCCACTCCCAAATACCTCAATAAACTTTTAGATAGAGAAAATATATGCTTGTTAAATTCTCTAACCGATGATAGGTTAAGATTATTATGAAGTGGAACACTATGACAAAATAACAATTCCCTGATCATCATCATTGCTAATATCCTATTAACTGTCATGATTTTAATATAATTTAGTCTTACATATTAATTATAGAGCTACATTATAATATTAGTGCTAGAATCAGTTGTAATAGTAATAGTAAATTAGTAGTAGAGTAGTAATTGTTGTAGTGATAGTAATAGGAAAGTTATTAATGATAATCAAATGACTTCTTGCTTAGAAAGTTCAAGTTCAAGAAATGATAATGGTGGGCAACAACTCATGGACCCTAAACTCCACGAGTCTGTCATTCCATCACTGCACCTAACCAGGCAGAGCCATATCATCATGATCAGTTCAAATATTTTTCTAGCTAGATCACCTTTCGTAACAATCATTTTATTTTTCAACAAAATTATTCTAGAAAAATAACTCAAACATATACATAATGTTTTGTTAATAAATGATACAATACCATTAATATAAACAAAGTAATGCACCATATTAAAAACACCCTGTAAAAAAAATATAATAGAGTATTGTGACAGTCAGATGATGTATGTTGGTTTAACCCAGTTCGAATACTAGGCGAAAGTACCTCAAGGCCACCCATACGCAAGGTATTAAATCAAGAATACTATGACCTCTGCCCTATTCACCTATTCTTGAGGCTAACTACGAACCAATAACATTAGCTGAGACACGCATAAATATTTTCTCATCTGACCCAAACTTAGCATCAGGGGAGAGACATGGACGGGAACACCTACAGAGCTAAATAGTTAAATGTGTATAAAAGTACTAAGAAATATGTGTTTTGCATGCCTGGATCATTGGAAAAGTAAAATAAAGCATTGAAATAAAATTAGAAAAACTCAAGCTTCTTAGTTAAATAAGATATTTAATTAATGACTTTAAAATATTAATAATGTTTTAATGGCCTCCGCTATTCCCCTAAATTAATGAAAAACTAATTAGACAATAAAAACGGATATAAATGATATAATATTTTTGTGGTCTAAGTCTTTTCTTTCCAATTTTAATATAATTGTCAACTCGAATCTCCTTGATAAAGTGCAATAATAAAAAAAAAATCTTTCACAAAGCATTTTCTAATTGCTTTGTGCTAAAAGTTTAAAAATTATTTAAGACATATATAGCTAAATCAAATTATGTAATGAGCTAATGGCAGACAAAAGAGGCATTATCGAAAAGATCAAGTGGGCAAACAAAGGAAACTAACTCGTATTTAATTTACAACGCAATTGAAATTGGAAAAAGATTTTAAATGAAAAATTAACTTTTAAACTTACACCACAATGGAAGACGAAATATTTATACACGTTAGTAATGAAGAATAGCGAAGGAAAAAGGGTTAAATATACAGATAGATGATCACGCAATATATATATATATATCTAAGACTAGTCTAATAAAAATGGTTACAGAACAAATATAAATAAATAAAACATTTCAGAAATATACTACAATAAGCAATTAAGAAGGTATGATCAAAAAGGGTAGAATAATAAATAGTTCATGAGGAGAGATATGATTACCATCCTGGTTCCTTGGTCTTGTTCCAGCGACGTTTGTAGCTTGATACATTCGTCGATAGGTATTTGTCCGGACAAGGAAAAATGGCAATGTGTAGCATTCTTTCATAAAAAGTCCCACAGACATGGCACAAAGTTCAGATTGATATTGGTTGGATACTATGGCATCTTGATGGTTTTTAGGAACCTCGGCAGCAGGCAAAGCTTTGCCTAACTGCCAAGCATAGTAGAATCCATCAAATTCATATGACTTTTAGCTCGTAGCATGTTCAAACTTCTCTGTGATTTTGAAGACGACAGTTGAATAACTTTTTGGAGCAAAATGGAAATGATAAGCAAAATCTGGGAGGTTCAAAGCACAGCAAAAATCTGAATGAATTCTCTAAAAAACCACCCAAACCCAAAAAAAAACCCCCAAAGAAACTAAAAATCTCCCAAGGGAAATCTGAATGCAATCTCCAAAAGGAAAATCTGAATGCCAAGTCTTTTGTTCTCTCTCCTATTTATACGTTTTTTTTGTAAGCTACCTTCTATTGTTTTGCCTATGATCTTAGATCTTGATAAGCCCCCCCACATTCCTTTGTTTCAAGGTAACATTTTCTAAAAATAACTTTTACTTTTTTATTCTAAATTTCTTTCTTTAAACTTTGAATTTTATTAATTAAAAAAGAAAGAGAAGGCCATCTTTAATTTGCCTTGAATGGGCTAACTAATTACAAACATACATTCTTTTAGAAAATGTTGGTGGGCTTATCTCAAAATAAATCATACACCATATTTTAGCAAGATTTTAAAAAGAAAAATATATTATTTCTTTTAATAAAATAAGCATTTTTAAAATAAGCATCTTATTTTGGCAGAATTTTTCATTAACTCATATATATACACTTGACGTATATATGTGTTTGATTAAAAGGTTTTACAAGTAATTTTTTTAAACAGAAATTTAATCTTGAAATGGAATTTATTTAAAATGAAATAGTTAAATGCAAATACAAATTATATAAACGTAAATAATTTTAGCTTTGATGCAAAACCCTGCTGATATTGGGCTATAAACTTAATTCAGGTCTACAATACTAATTAAGTTTATAGGAGGCTGTGAAGTATGGATCGGACTTCAGCTCCATTGCTTCATTTTCCAATAGTTAGTGAGCAAAAAAAATGTTAAAAAAATGCTGTTGCTTCAGGTCAGAGGTAAAAATTTTGTCTCAGGTGAGTTCAAGCCTACTCTTTAATTGCTGTAATACTTAATTTGTTACTAACTACGGTGTTTTCTTTTCTTAATCATAAACTAGGGTCGGGTCAGTGTTGGTTCTAGTCTAACAAGGTATGTATCTATTTTTAATTTGCATATTTTCCGGGGTCTGGTGGTATGCAAGGTTTTAAGTTTCTGGCATTGTGTACTCCTTTTATGCCGTTACAATCTTCCAAAAGGAAAGCATTTCTCTCTCATTCCTTTTTCAATGTGTATGGCCCTTGATATATTGGGAAACACTTTTTGAATTCTTTCCGCAATGTATTACTTGGCCTAGGGTCTCTCAGCCATACTTGCTCCCCTTGCCTGAACTGATATTGCTAGTTTCATTTTTTATTTTTCCGGTGCAGTGCTGCCCGTTTTAATCATTCATATGCTATCTTTTGATCTTGTAGTTTATTTATCCATTGGCATTTTGGTTTTAAATAACTGAGGACATTCTTTCCCATAATGCAGGTGAGTTGGAATAAATCCTGTTGACTCATTCATTGTGTTGTTAATATATTGTACCACCTTTTCAGTTTTATTTACCCAGTCCCGATGGTTGGTTGGTATATATGTCCTAAAGAGTCACCCTATTTCTCGCATGACTCTTTCACAAGGGTTAGCCTGTGGATTTCTAACAGAAGTTAACCTATGATGAATTCCTTGTTTAGCCATCCATGTCTTCCATTCTTTGGATGTAAACACTGTGCCATGATCAGATATCACTATCTGAGGTTTTCCAACTGCTGGCAACTGTTTTTCCCAAAGTGCTTTTATTGCTCCTCTAGAGTTTGCTGTCCTTACTGAGTATGCTTTCACGTAATTTGAAAACACATCATACGTGACAAACAGATACTGGAATCGTCGAAACATCGGTAATGGGCCATAATGATCTACAGATAGCAGCTCATTTGGTTTAGATGTGAGGATAGGTTTTGGCTCTCCTGCATATGATCAATTTGGTGCCTTGCTCCGAGCAGAAATCTCACAGGTTTTCAACACATGTAAGATCTGTGAGTACATCCCTGGCCAATAAAATTGACGTTTTATTGCTTCTTCTACTTTCCGAGGACCATAATGTCCCATCGACTGATGGATGTGGGTAATAATTTGGTTTCTCAATTTGTGAGGTATTATGACTTTCCATGGATTGTGAGGGCTTTTGGTATTAATCTGAAGGATCCCATCTGTGATTCTGTATTGATTATAGTGCCTACTGGCTGCCATCTTAGATGTAATAATGTTAATTATTTTCTTATATTGAGCATCCTGGGCCTGCCAATACGCTAAATTCTGGAGGTGAGATTCCATTGTGTTTCTTGCTGTGGTTGTCATTATCTTCATTGTCTGGTTTCCTAAATCTGGATTCTGAGCAGCCATGGGCACAGGGTGGCGGCTTAAAATATCAGCCACAATATTCTGTGATCCCGGGCAATAAATGACACTATACTAAAACTGTTGAAGAATCAGGCTCCACCTTATCAATCTGTCATTGTTTAAAAAGCTCTTGTTCAGAAATTCCACTTTTCTTCCCACCCCCTTTCCCCCCCAAACATTTGTGGTCAGTTATGATTACCACTTCTGATCCCAACAAAAACTGTTTCCAGTTTCTGGCATGCCCACACTATTGCTAATGTCTCCTGCTCAGTTGTTGTATAATGCTTTTCTGCCCCTCTCAACGTCCGACTAATAAAGTACAACACTTGATGCTCATTTTTATCACCAATTTGAAACAACACAGCACCCAAGCCTTGCCTACTGCTATCTGTTTGAAGGTAAAAGGGCGGGCAAAATCCGGATGGTATAACATTACTGTTTCCAAGAACTTATCTTTTACTTTAGACATTTCTTGCTCATGCCTCTCTTTCCATTCCCATTTTTTACTACTCTTCTTTATTAATTCAATTAGCTGTGTGGTGTCATAAGCAAATCTAGGATAGAAGTGGTGATAGAAATTACACAATCCCAGAAATGCTCGAACCTGCTTCTGGTTGGTGGGAGTTGGAAAATTCTTTATAGCTTCTATTTTTGCAGGATGGGGTTTGACACCTTGACTATTTACAACATGGTCCAAAAATTCAATTTCTTCCACTGCAAAAAAACTCTTTTCCATGTTGATGGTTATATTTTCACGTATGCATTCACAAAAGAAGCTTTCCAAATGACGCAAATGCTCATCGATGTCCTTTGAGGCAATCACGATATCATCCATGTAACAAACCATGTGTTCCTGTATTTGAGGAGATAAAACATTCTTCAAACATCTCATGAGGCCTGCTCCACTGTTAATTAAACCGAATGGAACCCTCTTGAACACGTGAGTCTGGCCATTGTAACGAAATGCCATATACTTTCTATCGTGGTGGTCCAACACCATTTGCCAATAACTTGCTGTCATGTCCATGGTCAAGAATACAGTCTCCCCTGTGAGCTGCACAAAGGTTTCATGCATTGGCAGCAGCACATCATGTTCTGGAATGGTCACATTATTTAGGCGGCGCGCATCCAAACACAAACGCACATTAACCATTTTTTTCTTTATTACAATCAATGGATTATTGTATGGCGAAGGGGCCCATTCGATAATATCCCATTCCAGCATCTGCTTTATTTGTTTATCCACTTCCTCTTTGTATTGGAATGGGATAGGGTAAGTTTTTGTTTGCTGGTACGATTCCTCTCTAAGCCTAATTCGGTGAGTATACCCTCTAATTTTCCCTGGTACACCAGAAAATACCGCTGTGTATCTTTGTAAAATTTGTTGCAACTGCTGACTATGCTCCTTATTCTTAATCATTGATATGCCAACTTTTTGTTTTATCATTTCCTCATCGATCGCTTGTACAACACAACTGCCAATGGAGTGATTATCTTGAACCACTGTTGTAAATGGGACTTGTATGTCTTCTAACATTGCATTTCCTCGTTGGGTAATGTATGATCCCTTGATACTGCTGAAGGAAATCTGAATCTAATACTACGTCATACAACAACCCCTCCATTACTAAGAAGGCATGATTGAAACATTTGCTGCTAATTGTAATCTCAAACCACATTTGGTATCATTCACTATTCATTTTTCTTCCATTCGCCAGTGTTAACTGGATAGGGTGCATGGGAAACTTTAAGTATCTTGGGTTGCTTTCATATTCTGTGGCTAGTTTTTTTGATACAATAGATACTTGACTGCCTGAGTCAACTAATGCTTGTATTTTATTGTCATTTATATTTACTTGAATGACTGGGTTTGCATTTGTGTGTATGACTTCTTCATTATCCTTTTGTTGTACAATTGCTGTATGGGATGGCACAGCTTCCCTATTTTCTACTCTTGACAGGTTTGTACTCTTTTGTTTGGTAGATTTATTTTGAAATTTTACCTCCTTTCCATTTCTGTCTTCATCAAGATTTTCATATTCAATAGCTGTTAGTATACGAGTTGTACCTTCAATATCTTGCTCTTGACTGCTTATCAATATTTCCCTTATCCAGGGTGGCATGTTGTGCCTAATCATCCTTACTATCTGCATTTCTGGATAATTGAATGCACTTAGTGCTTTTATTCGATTTACCTGTCTAACAAAAAACTGAGCATAAGTCTCTTGATGGTTAGCCGGGTATCTTTCATGCATTATGGAATACATCAAACCTTCCTGCCACTCTGCACTCCAATACATCGACATCACTGCATTCTCATATTCCATAAATGTTTGTGGTTGTATCGACAGAGTGTTCCACCAGTCTCTGGCAGATTCTTTTAAATGATGACTGGAGATCGCCACTTTTTCTTGTTCCGTCATATTCTGGAATTGAAAAAACATTTTGAGACTGTCTAGGTGGTGTCTAGGGTTTCCACCCAGTTCCCCTCTAAAACATTGGATATGGACAAACTTTGCCACAGGAGATGTCACCGGATTAATTATTATTGGTGTAAGGATTTGGTTGCCTTGTTGCGCCTGGATTGGGTTCAGCGGTTGACGATTATTCATTTCCTTTCTATACTCATTAATCTGTTCATTTCCTTCTCCATTCTGTATTTCCTGCTTGACTGACATGTCCAAGTTGTGAATATCAGTTCCTGATTCATTATCCATCAATGATTTAAGCTGAATATAATTTTGTTCCTGTTGATGTTGCTCTTTTAACTGCGTATCATCATCTGGCAATACTTTTGTTCTACTAGTATGTTGTTGATGGAGACCCATGTTTTCCTCGAAACAGTTCAATCTTTGTGATGTCATTCTCATGAATTCTTGGAACATGGTCATCATCATTTTTCTTTCTTCTCTCATTTCTGTGATGAGATCTTCCAAATTGTATTTTTGGTCACTATGAGTAGATGTTGCTGTATTTGGAAGGTTGAGCACTACCTCCTCATCGCTGTCATAATCTTCGTCTTTCTTCTGTTGGTCCATTTTTGCCTAATATTGGCTATTTTGTTATATAACAATCCCACCTTATTTGTAAAATGTATTTTAGTCTTTTTATAAACAATCTAGATAAGTATATTTTATCACATGTATCTAGGAGCTATATCCTTCTGTATATCCAAAAAAACATTTTACTTCTTTCTAAAATACATCAGTATTCTAAGTTCCAACTATCTGTTTTATTTATATGTTTTCAGAAATTAACTTTGCCTACCTCACGAGGTCCTATCTTAAACCTATGCCTATATGTATCTGTTTGTACATGAAAAAAAATATAAAATCCTGCCGTGTCTGTTTTTAATATTTATTTATACTACATATTATTCTCCTCACTTTACTTTATTTATTTTTATATTTCATTAAAATGTCACTGCTATGTTAATATAATTAAAATAATCCACTTACAGCTTGACCTGGCTTTCTCTGACACCTGAAACAACTAAAAAATGCATTTACATTAATATACAAGTATATATATATATATCAAAAGGAATATGTGAGCAAAAATATACATAAGTCATGTTTAAAAATTATTTTGGCTCACTACGCATACATTTTTATTTTGATCATCTACCTCCTATGGTTTGTTTATTTGTAATCCGATATGAGAGATTGCACTTGCCGACAAATTTATTTGAGAAGGGCGCCAGTCGACAAGACAATGGCCATATCAAATATACATATTAATGGATAATGATCCAAGCACACATTGATAAGGATTATAAAGTTTAAATGCGATTAAAATTTATTTTGAGTTTCACTTCTCAAAAAAACTTTTCAAACAAAAAAATCTCTGCATGAATAAGTAAATGCTATTTTAAATGACAATATTAATTAAGTCTAAGACGTATAACAACTCAGTAAAGTAACATGTCTGACCTGGGTTCGAAACCACGCTACCGTTTTGGTCAAGACACAAAAAAAATCAATTTAAACAGCCTAAAGTACGATTAACAAAACAAAATATACACAAAAAAAAAATAAAAATAAAAGTAAAATCCCATGATAACCGCCACTCCGAATTATGAACCTGGGATCGAAACCAACTACCATTTTGGTCACAACCCGAAATAGATTAACAATTATCAAGCAATTTTACAGAATCACGCATTGAGATCAAAAACTGTTTAAAAAACATTTATATAAAAACAGGCTTTACCGAACTATAACGAATTGTATACCATATACACCCATATATATAAATATATACTTCACTAAATAAGCATATATATGACTACATATAAATATACAAACAGATATACCTATACAAATATTTTTTTTATTATCATGTACATGATTTTATTAGAAAGATTTGTCATATTGCAGACCGCATACTCCTATTATTTCAGGCTAGTAAACGCTGGTCGCAACTATAACACGGAAACAATGATTGCAGACATAGACCTATTATTTCAGGCTACTCAGCAATTCTAAACTCTAAAGTGTAAGGGGTCTTCACCTAACGGTTACTAAGGGGGTCTTCACCAAAAACGGTTACTAAAAAACAAGGGCTTCACCTAACAGTTACTCAAAGGGTCTTCACCTAACGGTTACTCAATAAATGATTCAATAGCATAATCCGAATTGAGAAAAAAAAATCTTAACTAAAGGTGGCTGACATATATGTTATACAGAAAATATATCTTATATATATATATTTATTAAAACGAACATACGCATTTACTATTTCACAAGTTGAAAATTAAATTTGATATTTTATTAAAACAAAACTTATATTTATATATGTTTGCGAGGAAACGTAACTGCAAAATATTTAAAAGTGAAAAAAAAAAAATTTGCATGATTAAAATTATTCATTATATATAAAAACGAAACGCAGAGAAAGTGAAAAAAAATATTTGCTGACACCGTACGTTGACACGTGTTAATTTGAACTTATCAAACTTTTGATCTTAGAAAAAATTTCTATTAACGGAAAAAAAATGTTATCTATTAGATCTTTACAAAAATTTATACAAACTGAAAAACATTTTATTATCTATTTGTACTTTTTAGTAAAATATTAACACACCGAAGATACACTATAATTCGAAAAACATTATTATATCAAAACTTCTCATATTTAAGCAATACTAAAAAACATAAAGTACGAAAGCTATTTTAAGGAAGGGCGGGTGGGTATTTATTTGACACTTCCACCTTATCGAAGCTATATACTTTATACGACAAAAAACAATATGGCGACTGGCCATGACAAAACTACTCATTAGGGAAAAAATTTGCTATAACTCTGATATTTTATTCTCATTATATATTCACAAAAAAAAAAAACTAACGGAGTGTTAACTTTTCTAAATGTAAAACATTCATTTCTATATATACTAAACTCGGAGAAAAATTTTTTTTTACCTTATGACACATTTAACTTTGTTAATTAATTCAACAAAAATGACATTTGGCTCACATTAGGAAACAAAACTCGGAAAAATTATACATATATTTTTATATAAATATATTAAACTAAAACAAACTTCTCAGGGTACTAATTTTTTTTAAAAAAAATGACATTCGTCCCACGGCGACAAACTCGGAGAAAAATTTTTACCTATTATCTATTATTTCAACTCCCTATTCCTATTCTTCCAAAAAATAAATTGCCCAGTTGGTCTAAATTTGGAAAATTTTTACACATATCTATTATCTCATTAAAAAAAACATTATATATATGCGTACAAATCCGGGGAAAAAAAATTCTACATATATATTATTCATTAATTTAAAACAGAAGAAAGAAAAAACATTATACACACATAACAAATGTTATACAGGGCATTGCAGGGTATGGAAAATTTCGAATAGCGACACGATGGGCGTCCAAAATGCGGGCAAAAAAAATTTACTGTGACAGTCAGATGATGTATGTTGGTTTAACCCAGTTCGAATACTAGGCGAAAGTACCTCGAGGCCACCCATATGCGAGATATTAAATCAAGAATACTATGACCTCTGCCCTATTCGCCTATTCTCGAGGCTAACTATGAACCAACAACATTATCTGAGACACGCATAAATTATTTTCTCATCCGACCCAAACTTAGCATCAGGGGAGAGACATGGACGGGAACACCTACGGAGCTAAATAGTTAAATGTGCATAAAAGTACTAAGAAATATGTGTTTTGCGTGCCTGGATCATTGGAAAAGTAAAATAAAGCATTAAAATAAAATTAGAAAACTCAAGCTTTTTAGTTAAATAAGATATTTAATTAATGACTTTAAAATATTAATAATGTTTTTAATGGCCTCCGCTATTCCCCTAAATTAATGAAAAACTAATTAGACAATAAAAACAGATATAAACGATATAATATTTTTGCGGTCTAAGTCTTTTCTTCCCAATTTTAATAAAATTGTCAACTCGAATCTCCTCGATAAAGTACAATAATAAAAATCTTTCGCAAAGCATTTTCTAATTGCTTTGCACTAAAAACAGACAGTTTAAAAATTATTTAAGACGTATATAGCTAAATCAGATATACGTAATAAGCTAATGGCGGACAAAAGAGGCGTTATCGAGGAGATCAAGTTGGCAAACAAAGGAAACTTACTCGTATTGAATTTAGAAACATAAATGAAATTGGAAAGAGATTTTAAATGAAAAATTAACTTTTAAACTTAACCGCAATGGAATACAAAATATTTATACATGTTAGTAATGAAGAATAGCGAAGGAAAAAGGGTTAAATATATAGATAGATGATCATGCAATATATATATATATATATATATAAGACTAGTCTAATAAAAATGGTTACATAACAAATATAATTAAATACAACATTTCAGAAATATAATTCAATGAAGCAATTAAGAAAGGTATGAACAAAAAAGGGTAGAAAGTAAATAGTTCAATGGAGGAGAGATACGATTACCATCCTGGTTCCTTGGTCATGTTCCCTCAATGTGCGTGGCTTGATCCGTCCATCGATAGGTATTTGCCCGGACAAGGAAAGTGGAAATACGTAGCATGCTTTCACGAAAAGTCCTACAGACACGGCACAGAGTTCAGATTAATATTGGGTGGATACTATGGCATTTTGATGGTATTTAGGAACCTCGGCGGCAGGCAAAGCTTTGCCTAACCGCCAAGCATAGTAGAATCCATCAAATTCATATGACTTTTAGCTTGTAGCATGTTCAAACTTCTCCGTGATTTCGAAGACGACAGTTGAATAACTTTTTGGAGCAAAATGGAAATGAGAAGCAAAATCTGGGAGGTTCAAAGCACAGGAAAAATCTGAATGAATTCTCTACAGAGAAATCTGAATGTAATCTCCAAAAGGGGAAAATCTGAATGCAATCTTCAAAAGGAAAATCTGAATGCCAAGTCTTTTGTTCTCACTCCTATTTATACCTTTTTTGTAAGCTACCTTCTATTGTTTTGCCTATGATCTTAGATCTTGATAAGCCCCCCCCCCCATGCTCCTTTGTTTCAAGGTAACATTTTCTAAAAATAACTTTTACTTTTTTATTCTAAATTTCTTTCTTTAAACTTTGAATTTTATTAATTAAAAAAGAAAGAGAAGGCCATCTTTAATTTGCCTTGAATGGGCTAACTAATTACAAACATACATTCTTTTAGAAAATGTTGGTGGGCTTATCTCAAAATAAAATCATATGCCATATTTTAACAAGATTTTAAAAAGAAAAATATATTATTTCTTTTAATAAAATAAGCATTTTATTTCAGCAGAATTTTGCATTAACTCATATATATATACGCTTGACGTATATATATGTTTGATTAAAAGGTTTTACAAGTAATTTTTTTAAACAGAAATTTAATCTTGAAATGGAATTTATTTAAAATGAAATAGTTAAATGCAAATACAAATTATATAAACGTAAATAATTTTAGCTTTAATGCAAAACCCTGCTGATATTGAGCTATAAACTTAATTCAGGTCTACAATACTAATTAAGTTTATAGGAGGCTGTGAAGCATGGATCGGACTTCAGATCCATTGCTTCAGTATGAATTGTTTGTATAAAAGAAACCATAAACCAAATTGGACAAGTTTTGACATGTTATAACATTAAAATAATATTCTTAATTTAACAAAAAAACAAAAACAATATTCTCATCAAATATAAAAAGGCAAAATTCTTCCTACAGTAGCACCACTCAGTGCAAGCCAGAATAATCGATGGATGCAGGAAGGGTGGTACATAAAATCCCTATCTAGTGCCTACTCATCTAATATCCCCAGATTAGTTTATAGCTTGTAGCATTCATCAGTGAGAAGCCTTGGATCTGCACCTGGATCTTAGGATCTAATGCAACTCTCCAGCTGCTGCCTTTTACTTTATTAGCTAACTATAAAGATTTGAATCCAAAATGAAAACACAACAATGTTTTTAATTCGAGCTCATTAGCTTGTATAGTCATATAGATCTGAAATCAGTTCAGCATTCATACTTTTTGGTGTCTTTGGTTCTTTAATAATCACAATAATACCATAGTCCTATTGTGCAGGATTGGTATTAAACCACTAAACATCTCGTGAACACTATTCTTTATGCTTACACAAGCTATTTAACACAGAGGCAAAACACGCCATACAGTAGCACCACTCAGTGCAAGCCAGAGTAATCAATGGATGCAGGAAGGTTTGTGCATAAAATCTCTATCTAGTACCTACTCATCCAATATCTGCGTATTAGTTTCTAGCTTGTGGCTTTTATCAGTGAAACTTTGGGACTCAAAGCTTTATAGTTAGCTAATAAGGTAAAAACTGGCTGCTGGAGGGTTGCATTAGACCCCTATGATCTAGGTGCAGTGCTCTCAGATCCAAGACTCCTCATTGATGAAAGCCACAAACTAGAAACTTGTCTGGGGATATTGGATGAGTAGGCACTAGATAGGGATTTTATGCATAAACCTTCCTGCATCCATTGATTGCTATGGCTTGCATGGAGTGGCACTACTGTATTGAGAGTTTTGCTTCTGTGTTAAACAGCTTGTGTAAGCATAAAAGTGATCCTGTGATGTTTATTGGTTTAAAAT
Source organism: Epiperipatus broadwayi (assembly GCA_028023455.1). Taxonomy (NCBI): domain Eukaryota; kingdom Metazoa; phylum Onychophora; class Udeonychophora; order Euonychophora; family Peripatidae; genus Epiperipatus; species Epiperipatus broadwayi. The sequence continues at coordinate 1,979,976 of JAQFVV010006324.1, forward strand.
CAAATATAAAGACATAATACATCTTGAGGGTAAAACAAATCTATGATATATCCTAGGAAATTATCACATAAGTGCTAGAAAAGATAAGCATATTAATGCAGTTAAAAGTCAGTCATCATCTTCAGCATTTGCTCTCTACATCTTAGACCTGACCACTGAATATGTTTCTCCAAAATCTAAATGCAAGGATCATCAGCAAAATATATTTAGAGAAGCCATAGAGGTTTTGGTAAAATATTGTATTAATATATGTAATAAAACAGCCAACTATCAACTGTATGAAAGATTTTTTTACACAAATAAACTAATACATATAAAGTTGAATGGAAAAGTAGAAATAAACACAGACAAAAATTTTGTATATATTTTTCTCTATTTCCTAGAATAAAAACATTTTAGTAAAAGGTTAAATAATTTTGGATTTAAAAATTTTTTTTATTATAAACTAAACATTTAAAAAAGATCTAAATAAATATTAATATTATATTCTGATTTTGAAATTAAAAATAAACATGTTAAACCGATTATTGTAAAAATTTATATTATCTGTTTGAAATTTTTTAATTAATTGAACACAATTTCTATCTATTAGAAATCGTTTTTTAAGTAAAAACTTGATCATACTTTTGATAAAATTCCCAAAGTAGTTTTTGATTAAAATTGTTTTTAATCAAGAAAAATAGTTTTTAATTAATGTTTTGTCACCTCAGCTGACCATATAAAAAGATTTTATAAAAAGAATACTTTAGTTGGCTAGTAGTTTTTGGAATAGAGTTGGCTAGTAATATTTTTTTGAAGCAGTTGATAGAGTTGTTTGGTTTCCAATGTTATCCAGATAGCTACCATTAATCAGATATACCTGAATTCAAGACAGTAGATCCAGAAGTGGTATACTAGTTCACTATGCTGAATTTAGATGTACTTTGAAGGAAGACCCAACTTCTTTATATCCATCTATAGCTGACATAGTATTAGATTGCTGGCCTATAGTCTCAGTAGAACCAATTGAAGACTAACAGTTAACTGATGATTCTTTTCTCAATAATGACAATCCTGTACTATATCTATCTCACCAAAATCAGTTAACTCACCATGAGAAATCTCTCAGCGTGCTAAAGGATTTATCTGTATGCAGAGAAGCACAAATAAACATATGTGGTGATTAGCATTATATATAATGAGAATGAAATTTTAAATAAATTCTTTTAAATAATTCCTTAAAATGACATTTAAAAATATAACTCAAAGTAGAAGCAATACTTTTGCTTGGATTAAAAATAAAAAAGGTAAAAAAGCAAAGGATTAATAGAAGATCCTATATTCTAAAGGAAGATGTTATAATTAATTAACCTGTGATACTAATATGTATATATAGAATGCTTATATTTTAAATTTTATTTTGAAAAAAAGGAAAAGAAGACTTCAAAAATCTTTTAGATTAGAAAATAAAGAGAAAAGAATCATTTAAAATCTAAGTTTAAAGATGTTATAATTAATCAAATCTTTTTACAGTAACCTGTTAAGACTGATTTTATTTTATTTTTTAAAGAAAAAGAAAAAGTCTTTATTATTAAAGTAGTGAAATTTATGTATATTCAAAATGGAATTATTTATTATAAAAATTAATATCACTTATAAATTATGAGAATTTAAAAATTTTATATTTAATAATAAATTAATAAATTATATATCTGTGCAATTATATATGTGTGTTTTAATAATCCTAGTATAGGATATTTGTATCATTAAAATATAACTTAAAAATTTTAAACTTATATTTTTTATATGACTATTTAAATGTTTATAAATTATTATGTTATATGTCTGTGTTCATATATATATCAATGAGTGTCAAATAAACATATGTAAAATTTAATCATTTTTTAAATTTTATTAAATGACAATTGAAATATATTCATGGTGCATTATCAAATGCACATCTGTGCACAAATATATGTGTGTGTGTGAAATGTAAACTCATTAAAAGGCATTGTAAATCACAATGTGATAGTTTTTATGGTATATTAATCAAAATCAGAAGTTTTAATTTGTATATGTATAAGCCTTATTCTACAGACCTTAACTTCATTTATTTATTTTATTGATATTAAGAAACTTGTATTCATTTGTTAAAATTATTCCAGTGAACTTGATTCTAAATGAGTTTTAAAAGATTATATGTTGCATCATCTTTTGATCACAATAAGTTATAGAGCTTATATTCTCTGAGTTAGATTTTGGTATAATGGTCTAATATAAGGAAGAGGCTGTATATTAGTGTTTATGGGTATCCAGAGATGATGATGGTATTCCCATCAATCATCATTATCATTAGCATTTTGGTTGGTGCAGAAAATATTCTTTAAAGCCCATACACTATACTTTATTTTAGTATTTATCAAAATTTAAACTATAGTTGGCCAGTATATTGTAACGGAATATATGCCGTTACATTATTTTAAAATGAAAATAAAAAGATCGTAAATAAAATTTGATTTATTAAAAAGAAAAAAAAAACTTAAAAAACTGAAAATTAAAAGTTGTTTAATATATATAGATCGCATGATGGACAACTTTAAAAACTTTTAAAAAATAAAAATATTTGAAAGTAATTTTTTTTTGTAAAAAGTAAAGATATAAAGATTGATATTTTAAAAATAGAAATAATGTTGATTTCTATAGTCTTAGAAAATGGAAATGATTGTCTTATTAATTAAATGATTGTTCAAAAGCAAACTACCTCATGAGGCATGTAAAATAAATTAAATTGTCAGATAAGAGAATACAAAGGAATTAAATGACCAATCCAAACACGAAAATGACAGCACGGACCATAACTGAAACACGAATGGATTAGTGATGTCTTGCTCGTTGAATCTCAAGATCTAATGATAAGAGACTAATAAAAATATAAAAGCCAAATTATTATTATAATTGTTATCTTAGAGCTGACTATGAATAGATCGTTATAACTAGCTATATTGCAGATTTTCACGATGTGGAAGTCTGCAATAAATTTAATTTTCCGGACAACCAGCTGAGGCCTCTGGATGACAGCTCCTGACCAAATGCATGGCAAGTCGCAGTTTCATTTCAAAGGACAAAATCTACGAAAGTGATCACGAAGATGAACTTCTCAATCTATTAAATCCGTAAAGTATAAACTATTGTGTCTATCTAATAAGAACTTTCCTAAAATTGCAAGGAATTAATAACTGAAAATAACTCTTATCTGACTTAAAGAATGCAAATTCAATTATTGCTATTTTTTTATGTAGATGTTTAAGCAATCATTTCCAGTTCATTTTTTTTTTGTGTGTATTATGTTCTAACTAAAATGTATTAAATTTAAGTTGTTTATAGACGCTTGCATGGATTCGTTTGCGGTTAATTATATTTTGGTTTTCATATTTTATCAAAATATATAGACATTCGATAAATAATGATACCTTACGGTGAGTATCTAAAATGTATTTATTCGGATGTCTTTTAAGTTATTGGTGACAATGCAAGTATCTTATGGTGAATACTATTGGGTTACTTATAAGTTTCCCTCTGCGATTGTCGGCATCAATAATTTTGTATTTTGATCATTTATGTTTATTTTGAAATAATGTAACGGCATATATTCCGTTACAATATTAATGGTACTAAGCAGCCAGTGCATTGATGATGATCAGCATGTTTGTCCCAGCATTATTGTTTTTAAGATTATGTATTCTAATGGATTAGCACTTAAGTTGGTGCATCCAAATTAATGTTTAAATAATTGCACCAAACTGGCAAAGACTAAATAGTTGGGCTGGTCTACAGTAGACCCACTGCAAACCCAGTCACAAGATTGACTTGATTTATTTTGATTGGTGATCATTCAGGATGATGATGGATAATGATGGATGAGTATTACATATACTTACTTTTACTCATTTTTAAGGCTGGTGAATTTATTTTATTATGATGTATAATTGCTCTAAGGGGTTAACTGATCTGATCTCATTACATGATCACAGAGGTATTTCATGCGCTCATGCTCTTAGAATATATAAAATTACTTATATATTTTTTGATATTAATATACCTTATTTTGATATTATTGCTCAAGTATTTTACATTTATATTAAATTTTAATTATTTAAAATATTTATTTTGTTTATTTGATGATGATTGACATCCATCACCCTACCTTCACTACAAATTAATATTTATATTATCATTTGTGATTAATTTTATCTTTAATAACCTATGACAATGGACCATACATTCAAGAAGAGTGGTAGAATGCTATTAATAGATTACCATCAATGATACCTACAGCCAGATCGAGGCTGCACAAACAAATGTTTAATTTTTTAGAAATTATATTCCAATTTGACACACACAATATAGCAGATAAATCCGGTGTTTTTAAATACAAAAGTCATTTGTTTCTGTCATAATAATATTCTTTTTTTTGTTATCCATTTTCCTTTTTTGTAATTCAATTAACAATTACGATAGCAGGTTTTATTATATCAAAATATTTGCATATTTCTAATATAATTTTACGAGCAATTCATAGTCATTATAACAGCTATCTCTTTAAGATATTTTACTTCTAAAAAAATTTAAAAAATATCACTTGCTTCGAAAATAATTATTTCTTTTAAAAATATTATAATCTTTTAAATAAAAATCCATATTAAAAAATAAGAAAGCAATATATTTTTATAACTCAATCTCGAATATTTTTATAAAGATTAAAAGTCAACTGCATTTTAAACTTTTCCAATAATTTTTCTTAAATAATATTCTCTTTAAAGTTCTTAACTTTATCAACACAGATGTCTTAAATGTATGTTATTTTTCTGGATAATATTTGACTATGATTCCAAAGTTCTTTACATAAATAAATATAAAAATTTTCATATAGTATAAGAAAAATTATACTTCCCCAAACTCTTTTGTCCTTCACTACCAACCTCCCCACACATAAAACTACATGCTTACCAATGAATCTCTAACTAGGCTTCAGAATAGTTTTACTAGTAGGAAATTAATTGAAATTATTCCATCCTTTTTAGTTAAACAAACTAATAGTTTTAAAATTCTTTCGATTTTTTTTAAAAAAATTATATTTAATTTTAAGATAATTGATTATCAATAAACTGATACTATTTAAAAATAATAAATAACAAGAAGAATAACAATAAGACCTAACTAGATAATAACAATAGTAAGCAATAATTTTAATTACAAAGAGTTTTTATACCTGCTTTTTTTAAAACAATTTTGATTGGCTGATACATCACCTAATATATAAATTCATTTACATATTTGTCAATTATACACTTTTAAAATCAAAAATAAAATTATGAGTCATCATTTTTATTTAATATTCTAAGAAATATTTAATTCTCAATTAATTTTATAATTATTTTAAACCAACCAAATATTTTAAAATAACATATTTTAATAATTTTTTATAATTTAACAAACATTTAATAAAAATGTATCCATTTTTAGTTTCTCTTTATTAATTTCAAATATCTTTAAAAACTAATTAAATAATATTCTATATTTATTTTTATTATATATGATGCCTCAATTTTAGTAACAATTTTATAAAGTAATTTTAAAATTTTCTCTAAATTCATGTATGCATTCTCTAACACTAGCATCACATGACTATTATTCCAGACAGAAATGTTGCAATTTTCTAAAACGCGCTGTCTGAAATCAACTAAATAAATATTTAATTCCAAAAACTAAAACATTTAATACATTATAAGAATTAAAACTTTAATAATTTTATATAATTTAAAAATAATTTTAAAAGACGAATTTAATAGCTTATTTGAATATTAAAAATTAATGGTTTCAAAGGTTCTATTTAACAAAATATCCAATACATTTTTAACTTGTAACTATGACCATTTACTCCTATCATACAATATTAATTTATTCAGCTTATATTTTATAGTCATAAAATTTTGAATAGCTTTTATATATTCTTTAACTACTTACAACTTCATATCAACAAATTTTAAATCCCTATAAACATTGTTATGACAATTATAGTACTTACATTTATCTTAATTTAAAATTTTTTAAAAATTAGCTTTTAAGTACATTCTGTTCTGATAAAAAGAGTACAATACATACATATTAATATACACATTTCATCCATGTACTTACACAAATTTAATATATACCTAATTCTGTTTTTACACAAACTTTTTTAAATGATTTTGATTTAACAAGATTTTTAAAAAAATTCTCTTTTTACAAGAGTTATTTTGAAATAACACAATCAATCAAAAACCTAAGAAAACGATTTATGTGTTATATTATCAACTCATTTGAATAAAAAATGTTTTCATATCTTTATTTCCCATTATTTTTCAGAAAATTGCCTTTCTTATATTTCTTCAAATGGGGAAATTTGTTTGTCTGCATATAACATTTTTGGCATTTTCTTTTAAAAGGGAAAATACCTTGTTAATGTTGATGTTTTGTTTGCATTTTTACATTTTCTATTATTTTTTTTAAAAAAGTAAACCTTGTTGGTATTAATGTTAAAAAAATTTAACAAAATTAAAGTGATTCAATTTATTAATTGGTTATATATTGCATTCATATTTTTGAATCTATATTTTGTTAATTAAACCTGAAATATTTTTTGTAGCCCTTATACAATGTCAAATAATCCACCTACAAAAAAAAAAAAGAAAGTGATTTCTTTGGATAGTAAAATTCAAAGAATTTTCAGTGGTAGCAGTGGTATTGTAATCATGTGTAAACACATACATTTATTGTCAGAAAGTGACAATGAATAAAATCTTGTTATATATAACTCAGATTATATATTATGCCCAATTTTTATGTTTATTAATTCTTTACATTTTTTTTTTGTTTTGAAATGAATTTATGTTCCTATAATTCATTTTTATGTATGTGCAAAAAAAATATGATTCTAATAAGATTTTTCATGTGGTTTATTTTATTGTTTTATTGATTTATTAGGTCTGGAACCAATTGTCTAATTTTCTATACATACAATGTATTTCTTTACACAATATTTTTTACATGTAACTTTCAGGAACCAATCTATCATGTAAAAATAAAATCAGATACTCATATATACAAATACCTTAAGTTATATACAGTATATTTATATACGATTGATTGAATCATATATATATATATAGGTGCTTGACTTATAGATAAAGATGCCGTTCGATGGCACCGTTTTCATCCTAAAACTATAAAATATGAACATTCCCAGGCCATTGATTTTAATCATTTTGATGTGTTTTTTTGTAATGCAAAAATAAAAACAAAACAAAATCGTCTTTTTTAAATATTATTTTTTATTAACATATACAAATTAAATGATAATAATACATGTAAAATAAAATAAACAAATTACAATTTGATTCGTGTTTTTTATTTTGCTTTATTAGAAAAATCAATTTTCTATCGAAGATTTTTTTACTGGGGTTATGGCTTTACTGCTATTTTTACTTCATATAAAATGACAACAAAAAGTAAAAGTTGTTACAGTTAGTTTTAGGGTTAGTTTTAGGGTTAGGTTTAGGGTTAGTTTTAGGGTTAGGTTTAGGTTTAGTGTTCTGTTGTTTGTAATGCTAAAATAAAAAATATCAAAATCATATTTTTGTAAATATTTTTTAGTAACATCTATAAAATAAATGATAACAATAAACGTAAACTATATTCAACAAAGTATAACCGTAGTCGGAGAAAAGAAAGAAACTAAAACTTTTTTAAACAACAACAAAAATGTCTTCTTTACTTATTAATCATGTTTATAATATATGCTTTTTATGAAATTTACAAAAAAACCATGCATAATTGTACTTTTCTTACTGGATATTTTTGTGTTACCGTTCTTTTTTACTTCAAAAATATACACACAGTAGAATCTTGTTTGTCTCGTGGAATGTTACGAATAGTACTTTACTTGATGCATTACCTAATTCCAATTCACTTTACACATATATCTTGTCAACATTTTCCCAATTAAAACTCCAATACAGTCACAT